>JBBPFQ010746382.1:0-13834 GCA_037974815.1 Kaempferia elegans
CCAACCTAGAGAACTCTAATTGTATTCATTTCAGGTCCTATATATTTTTTATGTTGCAAGAAGTTTAAATATACTATTCGTTGTTTACTTCGATTTCTCCGAAAGTGTTAAAATATTATTGAAAAAATCATCTGAAATCCTACATTGGCCATGATATGAGTTTATATTAGGTCCAAGATTTCAACCGATTCTTTCGTTAACATTTTAACACATGAGGAGAAGTTAAAATAAATAATGGATATAGTATAATTGAACTCCTTATAATATCAAAAATCCATAGCTGAAAGTAACTAATTGACCTAAAGAGTTCTGATTATATTCATTTCAGGTGAATTTTTAAGATTAGAAAGAGTGCAAATATATCATTCATTATTATTTTTAGTTTTCCCTAATAGCCTAATAGTGGTGTTTTGAAAAAATAAATTCGAATAGAATAAATTGATCATAGGTGAGAGGGAGGGAGAGAGATAGATTTAACTTGCCACGAGTGGAGAGGCGTTGAGATCGATTACATGCTATTAGCAGGAGGGATATATAGAATGAAAAAATTAAACTAAATAAATTAATATGTCCATTAGTAATTATTAAAGTATAATATACCTTTTAATTAATTCAGAAAGTCAGGTGCACTCTTAGTATTTTTTTTTTCAAGTCCATCAAATTATTTATTCATTTTTTTTTTCAATCAATCCACATCGATTATATATAATACATGGGAGTCCTCTCATTCTTTTTGTTAAAAATATTTTAAAAAAAAGACAACTAATTATACCTGTATTTTTAATATATAAAACATGTTTAATCGTCCAGATCATTCTACCACAGCTAATTAATTTTATCTTTATATATATTTTTTTAAAAAAAATATTATAAAACTAAATTGAAATTTATCTTATCTTCTATATTTTTCAAGCCACTCAAAATAAAGAAGATTCGAATTAGCTAGAGACCGATAACTCCTCCACCAGGCCAGCAAGATTCAGGTGAAGATAGAGCCAGTTGCAGTAGTAATTAATTAAGGCAGAGATGTGACAGTTTCTGTTGCAGTAATCATTAATGTGATTTTCCACTAGTAACGATCGACCTTTAATTCACATGCTTTCTTCACAGTTACCTGTCTTCCAGGAAATCACACGCAACAGCACCATGATAATGCCTGCCCTAGTTAGTTCTTCCTATTCATCTTCCATGCCTTTGCATGGGCCATGCAAAAACTATCACCGAATCATTTTCAATTAATTAATTCTCAGCACAACAAAATCCATGATTAATTAGTAATTGACAATATCATTATGCATGCCATTAATATAATTTAGCAAACTGATCGACTTAAATATATAATCCCTTCTTTTTCATATAAACAGATCGATCCATATATAATTCAGTACTATTCAACTCAACTGAGTTTCTATTACAATGCTGAGGAAAAAAATAGTTCACAGTTTCGTAATTAACAAGCTGTTCTTTGGACCTTTTGTTTCTGAAATATATATATATATATATATATATATATATATATTTTTTTTTGACTTTTCTTTGATAAAGATGCATTAAAAGAAATTGTGAAGACTTTCTGTCTTTCTTGTATTACTAAATCATAATTAAATTATTCATAAACATTAATTAATCAGTTGTATTTTTTTTTGTCATTTCGGATATTGGCTCAATCAAAGATAATGATGTATTTCCTTTTGATGCTGTCCGGTTACGAGGATGGATGAATCGTTGATCGGTAGGCGTCGATTTTTATATACTTGACCATCAATCACTAGCTAGGGTAAGGAAGATTGTAAGCAAATTCACTGAAGACTGTGTGGGAGAGAAAATAAGGAACAATAGGTTGGAGGAACAGGCCGGGATCCTCTTGCAGTATCACTTCGATGATCAAGTTAGCATACCTAATTTTCTTATGAGAGTTGGCTCATGTTTATAGGTTTGTGACTATCCATCAGGTTCTCCTCATGTTCCTCATTTCTTATGATCGTTGCCATATTTTTAGAAATAAATGATCATTATGTACGGCTCTTTTATTTCAAAATAGATAATTATGTTTTCCGTCTTTCTCATAATAAAAACAGTGATTCATATCATTAATAAAATAATGACTCATTACTTTAATTCCGGTTAACTGGGATATCGTTTTAATTAAATCAGAGAATACCTTACATCCAAGTTAAGAGTTGAGAGTCATGAGGTTGAAGTTGAAAGTCAAAAATTATATAAGAGCGTGACTTTCTTAATCGTAATGAGTGTGATTAAGAGAGAAATAGATTTAACGATAATTTAAAAGGTGTGGGTTATAAAATTAGGGATATAAAATTTATATTTTAATTTTGATTCCATCTGTCAATATAAAAATGAGAATATTTCATTTTTATTCTAATTTTCTAAATATGTAGCTCCTTAACTTTTGACTATCAGTCAGATTATTGTTTTTTTTTTGCCACGTAAAGTTCACTGATTCCTCAAGTATTACTTATTATATTTCAGCATGGTAGAATTTTAAAAGGGAAAATAAATAAATAAAATAAAACTTGAAAATTCAACTCTGTCAATTTCTTTAGATAACAAGCGAAAACAATAATTGACTTCGACAATGATTTCATCAGGAAGGAACCAGAAAATTTCCAAACAGATAATTATTAAATATATCGTTTTAAGCTTTCCAGGAATTTGCTAAGAATCAAATAATCGTATAATGTTTGGACCAAATAATTAATTATTTTTCCAATCGCCCTGTTTCCTTTTAAACGAAGGAAATCCCAGCCAGCAAAATTATGCTCGTGTCAACGTGTCAGCCAATCTATAATTTAATATTGAATATTATTTAATATTGAATAGTTAGTGAAGGACTAAGTTATTATCATAAATTAAAAATTAGAATATCTATAAAATTGAGTAATGTTTTTTTAATTTTTTAATTTACCTCTTCATAAATGGTAGCTGCCTAATGACAGATTCTTCCTTCTAGTACTATCATATTATTTAATATTGAATAAAATACCCGCAATATTTAATTTGGTAACTTGACACTCAAGATTAAGCTGTAATTAGGTCCATCTAATGGTGTGATTATGTGTAATAAGTACGTGATAATCACATTATGTTTAGTTAATTACCTTTTTTTTTATAATTGAGCGCATACTCATGCACTGTTAAGGCAAAGGGTTCCCGTGTATAATCTCAAAAAGGAGCATAGGATTATGAATGTCAAAAATCAGATTCGGATTTGAAATTTTCATGATTTAAATTATAGTGTTTTTTTAGGTTGGGTTAGGTTTGGATTGGATTGGATTCATTTAACTAGATTGACCTAAATTTAAATAATTTTATATTAAAATAAATTTTATTTTAAAAATTATAATATTTTAGTAAAAAATAATAAATGTTATTATAATAATGATAAAATATTAAAATAAGAGTGAAAAATTAATTTAGATCATATTTAAGATTTTTAGATTATATTCGGATTTAGATTAGAAAATTATTTTTAGTAACATATCTGTATCCATATCTAGTATCGGGAAAATGGTGTAACATCATGATGCCATTTTAATTAACTTTTCATATATTTAAAAATTATGTTTCAATTTTAGTAGATTAATAGATGAATTATTTTTATGGAAAATCATTCCAAAAATTGATGACATTGGATACCAATTTTTTTTTAAAAAAAACATAATATGATATCACCATGCACGAGTTGAGCGGGTCGACTGGCTCAGGTCCGAGTCGTGCTTGACTCGTTCTCCCCGCATTATAAAATCGGACTGCCGAAACAAAAACACCACGACCTCCGCGTTCGGTTCGAAGATCAGATCTTTCTTGAAATCTATAAAATAGGCGGAGAAGAAATAAGCGGCCTTGTTTCGGAATTGCAGATTTTCCACTCGCCTTCGATCGTTCTGTCCGTTTCCGATTTCGTCTCCCAGTTGTTTTGTCTTTCATTCCTTGCAAATTAAGTGCATCTTCCTTGTCTTTGCAATAATCAAAGCCCATATACCCCTTGATTTGCTTTATTGGCATCAAAAGTAGATCTTTCTACCCAAAGATTGCAACTTTTCGTTGCTTAGTTTCTTGTCTTCTCGTCGCTTGTTGTTAGCTCCGGTGCCTGGATGGAAAAGAGGAGATTTGGTGAAGCTTGAGTTGGGGTGGGCAAGGAGGCAGGGGAAGAAAGAGGAAAACGATGCTATATTTGAAGCAGCCGCGTGGGAACCTGGAGCTGCGTCGGCGGACTGCCTGATCTCGGAACATTTTGATGCCCAACTGATGCGGCCCGAGCCAGGGGCTCGGGATCCGGATAGAATGGCGACGGAGGCCGGAGAGGAGCGGCGGATCCACGACGAGTCATCCGATGCCGGCGGATACCTTCATAGTTTCGAGCTCTACGAGACTCAATCCGTAAGAGAAAAAAAAACGCTGACGTAATTTTTTTTGTTTCTCTTCTTCTATATCTTGTTTGAATGATAGCTCGAAGTTGCTTCTCTGTTACATTTCATCTCATAGCTCCAGTATCTAAACACACAAGTTTTTGTGTTCTCATATTATTATTCTCTGCAACCTTTCTACTGGATTTGTTGGTGTGCAATCATTTCTTGTTCGGGGGTCAATTAATCTGCAGGTCAACCTTACCTGCAAGCTATATCTAATAATGAAATTTCCACTTGGTCATAAAAAGAAATCCTAATTTCGTGGTCAAATTTTGGTTCCGTGTGGAAATAACAACTATTTACAAGGTAGGCATATTCCTTCAACGTACTGTTGCAATACAACTTATTCTATCAGTGATTCCTATTCATAATAGTTAAATATTTTTCTTATTTGTTATGTTTTCCCTGCAACTTATACCAAATATGTTTTTTTCCTCCGTTTGAAAATCTCTTCTTTCCTTGTCCAACAACCACTCGGATGAAGGATAATTGTCTCCTTGATATATATATATATATATGCATCCTGCTTTAGTACTTGCTTATTCATTGTCTGTATGATCCTCTTATCAAAACTTTTATTTAATTTGGCGCTTGATCCTGCAGAAATTTTATATGATTGGAAGGAGCAAGAGCAAAAACTTCCTGAAAGTGTTAAAAATTGACAGGTCAGAACCTTCAGAACTTAATATACACGAAGACTCTACCACATACTCAGAAGATGAATGTAAAGAACTGCTAAATCGGATACATGATGGAAACAAGTCCACTGGGGGACTGAAGTTTGTAACAACTTGTTATGGCATTGTTGGTTAGTGCAGTCTTAGTTGCTTCTTGTGTCTTATGTTGTAATTGGTCGTTTCCACTATGCATAAGTGAATATTTTTGTATCAGGATTTTTCAAATTCTTGGGGCCGTACTATATGCTGCTTATCACCGAAAGAAGAGAGATTGGAGCTATAATTGGCCACACAATTTATGCTGTCGCAAAGAGCGAAATTATCACAATTCCAAATTCTACTGTCCAATCTAATATGACCATTACCAGGAATGAAGACAGGTTTTTCACTTTCTATTCTGCTTCATCAATATCAAATGTTAAGACATATAGTGCTTATGACTGCGACATGTGCTTTATGGCCTGAAAAGCTAATAACAGTATTTTTTTCCTCTAACTTGAAAGCATATGTACTCGGTGCGAGCGCAATAGCAATTGTCATGCCAATCTCAACAATGCTACCAAATGAGTTTCACTCTATCTCAAAATCATCATCTTATTTTTTTTTTAAAATCTTTTTCTATTTTTCAAAATAATAAATAAATAAAGGTGATTTTTTTGTTGATTAGAAAACTCATGTGATTACTTTCTATTCATAGTTGTTTATTTTGGCTAAGAGCATGTTTCAGAAATGTTTCATGCATTCTTTATTTTCTATTTAATTATCATGTATGTTTTAATATGTCTTTAGTATTGTTTTTTTGTATGTCTCGTTTGTATTTTGACCTCGGCAAAGCTTTATCATGATAAAATACTTATTTGGTCTGAATAAATTCACAGGTACATGAAGCTCTTTCGGACAGTAGATCTTACAAAAGATTTCTTTTTTAGCTATTCATACCATATAATGCAAAGCTTACAGAAAAATATATGCCAGAGTCATCCAGGGCAGATGATATACGAGACTATGTTCATATGGAATGAGTTCTTGACTCGCGAAATTCATAATCGTGTTAAAAGTACTCTATGGACAGTTGATTTGGTGTATGGTTTCTTTAAGCAGGTAGATATATTTTATAATATTTTTTTATTTAACCTTTTGATGTTTTCTTTTCTAAAATTAATTTTCAACATAGCAATGAAAAGGAATAATATGGGTTTTCGGACTTCTGAGCTATGAAAGTGCTCATGCGCATCAGTAATAAATGATTGATCACTTTCATATCTTTGTCGGAGGTTTCATGTTTCTTGGTGTTTATATGCTCTTTTTTCTGGCAAAGCCCTATCTGATAATACTTATTATGATAATATGTAGTTTTCCACAGAAGTTTTGGTTATTAATGTATCCCAAGGAATCAAAATGATCATAAATACTGGCTCACTTACTGCAAGTATGTTGTAGTTCATCTTATGCTGTTTGCCTGTTCCAGATCATATTATTCTACCCTTTACATATCACCACTTGATTCTTTCAGGAATACATTAGCAATAAAATAATAGTTTTGTCATTGTTAATACAGGTGAAACTTACAATTTATGGAGAAGATTTTTGGTTGACTCTAATTGCTAGGCGCTCACGGCACTTTGCAGGGACCAGGTTGTTATGCTTTCCTGCATGTTTTTCATGATTATGTTTCATTTATGTATAGTGATTGCATTTAATAAAACCACATATATTTTGTTTTCATCTTGTGCTTTTTTCTTGCGTTCTGGTTAATTCTTCTTGAAATTGCCGTTGTTCTTGTGGATTAGGTTTTTGAAGCGAGGTGTCAATGAATATGGCCATGTAGCAAATGATGTTGAGACAGAACAGATTATCTATAAATACATTCCTGGAGAAATTCCAAAAGGTGTTAGTTCTGTAGTTCAGAATAGGGGTTCAATACCTCTGTTTTGGTCTCAAGAAACCTCAAAACTTAACCCCAAGCCCGATATAATAGGTAAGTATTAAAGGTCGTGAACTCTCTCTCTCGTGGGGGTGTGTGTGTGTGTGTGCAGGCTTAGCTAATATATGACATTTGCTTAAAAAGTAAATATCTACTTTTTTCTTTAAACAGTGAAAAAAGAAAAGGGTTATCAGGCTACTCGGCTTCATTTTGAGAATCTCAGCAAAAGATATGGAAATCCTATTATCATTTTGAACTTGATAAAGGTATTCTTTATGAAGCTTTCCCATCTTCTTATTGTGCATAAATTATTGGATAAAGATTAATAGCCAATTATATTTTGTTACACTGACTCATAGTTCTGGTTACTTTAACAGTCAGAAGAAAAGAAACCTCGGGAATCTATTCTACGTTCAGAATTTTCTGATGCAATTGAGTATATCAATAAAAATTTACCTGAAGAATGTAGCTTGAAGTACCTACACTGGGATCTTCATAAGCATTCTCGAAGGTACTAGGCTTTTGTGAATCTAGGATATATGTTCCTGCTTACTGCTAGAAATAATTAGTTTTTCTGTCACAGCAAAGCTAAAAATGTGCTTAAGCTATTGGGAAAAGTGGCAGCGTGCGCCTTAAAGTTAACAGGATTCTTTTATTGTGAAGTAATACCAAGTTTAAGGAATGAAGGTGACTTAAGGTGGCCCAAGTTTGCGTAAGTATATTCTCATATGCATTTTGGTGTTTCTATTTTCCAATTTAATGAAAATATACTTAGGGAATCTGTTTTTTGTTTGACTTATTGAAAGTTTTTTTATTTCCAAGTTTGCGTAAGTATATTCTCATATGCATTTTAGTGTTTCTATTTTCCAATTTAATGAAAATATACATAGGGAATCTGTTTTTTGTATGACTTATTGAAAGTTTTTTTATTTCCATATTGATGCTATGATTCTGAATACAGTTTGTATATTTGTTATTTTGTAATAATGATTTGTGATTTTATACTAATATTATCCAATTTTCTCATCATTATGCTAAGATAATGTACATCTATTCAATGTTTTGATTAAATAGCTTCTACCAATTTATCGATTGAGTTGAAATTTATTTTTAGTTTAACAATTTATAGAATATGATGTATAATGTCTGAGAATTATTCTAAATTATCCCCTACTATTTATGCTCCATATTTTTTATACAAATAGATACTGGTGTTTCTCTAGAAAAAATTGAAATTCTAACTGTTACTATATCGTTACTAAATATAACTTATTTAAAGAAATAGTTTACCCAAGAGTTTGACTAAATTTACACAACTACATGGATCTGTCTTCTTATTGGATCATTATGTCTTACTTTCCGTAACATATGTCAACTTCATCCACTAAACTATCTTATATCTTCCACTATTTATTGTTTCACTATCATGTAATGTTTTAAGTTTTAACATTCAGGATGGATGATGGTGGTGACCATTCTTGTAATAACCATTCTACTAGTAACAGCAGTAGCACCACTGACACAGATGAAGTTGATATGATAGAAGATGGATCCCAAGAAGATAATTCTGATATATTGGGATATGATATAACAAAGATTGAGGATCATAGTGTAGGACATTGCTCAGTAAAATCACTCAGGTGTCAGAAAGGTGTCTTGAGAACAAACTGCATTGACTGTTTAGATCGTACAAATGTTGCTCAATATGCCTATGGTTTAGCTGCACTGGGACATCAACTTCATGCATTAAATTTAGCCCGTTTTCCAAGCATTCATCTTGATGCCACCCTGGCTGATGATTTGATGACCTATTATGAGACAATGGGAGACACACTTTCTTTGCAATATGGTGGTTCTGCTGCTCACAATAAGGTATCCCTTAAATAGAATTCACATTAAGTTTGTCAAGCATCACATTGTGTTGTATCACATTGTTTTGTATGCATAATTATGTTTTCTTTTTCTTGTTTCTTATTGATTTTAATCGCAATCTTTACCACAAACCCTTGTGTAATTTTGACTTGCCACTTTTAGATAGAATGGTTTGACTCCTCAATTAGAATTCACATTAAGTTTATCAAGCATCACATCGCATGTTTGTATACATATTCATACTATCTTCTTTTTTCTATCTCCTATTAACTTTAATTGCAATCCTGTGTCATGAAACCTTATATAATTGTGACCTGCAACTTATAAATACTGGTTTGGACCTTAAAATAAATACAGTATACGACTTTTGGAAAATTATTGTCATAACCACCACAGATTCATGATAGTCTGTATTGAGAGGTTTCTCAAATTTGTCATGCTTACAAAGAAATAACTTACTGCCTTTATTTGGTAGTTCTGCACAGCAAATTTAGTTTGTGAAGTTGGAGTTCCATTCCCATGTTTAAGGAAACAATCTGTCAGTTTGGATTGGATTTGGTTTTCTTTATAATCCTACCCACTCAATATGTGAAGTCATCACTTATATATTATACTAATATGAATGACTGAAATAATAATTCCCGATGCTGGTAGAGTGAATGAGTCTGTATCAGAGATTTAACGGAGCATATATTTGCAGTTTGACTTCAGTAGTTTCTTAGTTTGTTTTAAGCTACATTTTTTATTGACATGTTGGAACTTGATTACTCGAATAAAAGTTGTTTTGTATATTCATTCTTCCTTTCTGAATTTTTATTTCTATTTGGTAGAACAGTGCCGTCCTAGGAACTAGCTGCATAAGAAAGATATCTTTTATTTGTTTCAATGTAGGGTTTTAGCATATGATACAGTCATTGTACTGAATACATGGCTGAATTCTAATTGATTATTTCAACCTTCGTAACATTTTTTTTCTTAATTAAATGGAGATTCAAAGATTACTTTTGAGATAAAAAGTATTCATATATAACACTTGATAGATTTTCTCTGAAAGAAGAGGTCAATGGAAAGCAGCAATCCAGTCCCAAGAGTTCTTTAGAACACTCCAAAGATATTACAGCAATGCTTATATGGATGTTGAAAAGCAGGCTGCAATAGACATGTATGTATAAACATTTTCATGTGATGCAATCCTCCGCATATATTTTGTGAAAAAGCAGGTTACAGTTTCATGCAAATTGAAATTTCATAATGCTTATGCAATGATATTTTTACTGTTAAATTCTACAGATTTCTTGGAAACTTCCAACCTCAATTGGACAAACCAGCCATCTGGGAGTATGGTTCCTTCCAGCATTATGTGGGCCATGCCTTTACTGGTTCGAGGTATTACAATGTCTGGTTGTATTTACAAATTACAATTATCAAAACTTTCCCTTTTTTGATATCCTTCATTTCTACAAGTTGTTAGTTTAGGCATGCTTCTATGCAGAGGATCTATCACTGCAAAATGCACCCTTCCACGCTAATTATCTATGCCATTAAAGTGAAAATGACAGTAATAAAATATTGATATTTTATTTTTAGAGAAGAGAACTTCTTGGCGCATTCCTATTGTTATTGTTAAAAGGAAATATTTTATTCCCAAATGCAGGAGAAAGTGAACGATTTAATTTTTTTGTGTTACATGGAGAATTTCGTTCACTAGGTTGCTCATGCAACATAAAAGTTACTTTAGAAATTAGGCCAACCCTTCATCAATCTCCCCTTTTTCAGATTAGTGCCATGCAAATCCATGGCAATCAAACTGCCTCTTGGCATGAATATCTAAGACAATACATGCACTACAATCTTCTTTGATTCCTATGACTTCTAATTTGAGTTATTTATGAAGGTGTTTATGAGAATTTAACAAATTTATTGATATTTATGTATGGATCTCCTTGTCTGTTATTTTCTGCAGTTATCTTTTGTCATAGTCAATTCTATTTTTTATGCAGGTCATTTATTAAAAGATCCATATCAGATGGGAACATACTCCATGAAAGTTATGCCCCTCTATCAAGATCTAAGTTTATTCACAAAGATCTCCCATACTCAGCATCATCTGGAACATTAGATACAAAGAATGTCAAGCGTATATTTGATTCAAGTTTAGGTTCAGAAATTTCAAAATATAAAATAAATTTAACAGAATCCAGGTTGGTAATTCACTTTTGACATATCCAATTAATTTAATTTTGCATCTGGAACATTACATACAAAGAATGTCAAGAATATGTTTGATTCAAGTTTAGCTTCAGAAATTTCAAAATATGAAATAAATATAACAGAATCCAGGTTGGTAATTCACTTTTGACACATCCAATTAATTTAATTTTGCCTTCATGATTATTATCATTAAACGTTTGCAATTTTTTTATTTAAAAGAAAAGGTTCCAAATTACGGTAAATTTAGTTTCTCCTTGTGATCTTAATATTTAATGACAGTATATGAAAAGTATATATTTATTGCACTTAACGTTTTATAATGATAATTTCATTTTTCTTATCCTTGTAGGAACATTCCTGTGATGTCTGATGGGCAGCTTTTCGAAGACAGTGAATCCACATATTTGTATAAAGATTGGCATTCAAATTTTCTTAACCTTGATTCTCTTTTATCATCTAGTAATTCTGCTGAGGATGAGATAAATGACAGGTAATCCATGACTTTTATGCATGCAAATAAAGATATTCTAGGTTTCAAGGTTAAAGTTTGTGCATCTTTTTTTGAGTAGACTGAATGCCTTTCTCATTCTTTCTTTGCCATATTATAACTTAAATAACTTCAAGGTGGCAAATAGCCAAATACCCTGACTTGGCACAATTATATCGACACGCTAGCTATTTGGTGTGATCTATCAACATCCTGAAGAAAGTTGATATAACTTTTCATAGAACATCAATCTATTTTCTAGTTGTGACGAAGGCAATAAAACATAGGAAAAAGAGAAAATTCATTACTGGTTGACATGTCAGTATGATTTAGGTTTTAGAAAATATCTAAAATCTGTGTACCACATTGGTAACTTAAATCTGCAATCCTTGCTGTCAGTTACAATTAAAATGTTCGGTAACCAATTTGGAAGCACTATTTTTACCGTTAAATTAATAATATTAACAGCAATCTCATGAACCTAGAGACTAGAGTTGATTTTGAGATTTTAAAGTACATTATTTAAATTCCTTCTACTTGTGCTTATGCAATGCAATTCTTCTCACATTCTCTATACCACCTTTTTTTGCACAATCATATCTGATACAGGGTATAGAAAAAAAAAGCTGTGTTCTTGACTTTCGATTTTGTGCTTCCAGGTCTTCGATAACTAATTCTCCATTTGAAGATCGTCCTATTAAGAATGTTCCCAATGTGAGAACTAAGGCAGCACCAGTTCTCGTGAATAGTGGGTTTGCCATGAAGGTAAAAGTTTAGACAATTGTAAGAGTTTCTCGAACTATTTAGCTTGTTTGCTTCTACAAGCTTTTTATAGTCTGATTGTTTATTGCAACTTCAGACATGATTAATTGCGGCATTTATTATATGCCCAATAAAGGATACATGAGAAATTAGAGGGTAATTACCCCTGCTGAAATTCAGGGTGTGGTGATATATTTCTGATCCGACTTTCATCCCAATGTCCATATATCTTACATTGTTTTGTTCTGTTTTTTAGGGAGGCAATATAATCAAAATATCGCAGCCTTACGACGACCTTCAAACAGCTAAGACGCCACAAACTTTGAATAGCTTCGAGCACTGGGTTATGAACGGAGAGACTTTAATCCATTGACGCCGATACGTTTAACGATACGTTTAATGTTGCCCAGTCGACTGATCTGCTGCAAAAAAAACATTATCAATGGGAGCGATAAGAGCAGGATGGTATTGCACTTGGAATAGGTTTACAGATACCCTCAACGTCGACCTGAATTGGGCGAATAAACTATTGATGTGTTGCTGCTATGCTGAAAATTTGAAGTATATACATATATAATTTGTTTGAGAGGCCAATTCTGCCATACAAATGATCCACTCACTGTCAGTGTAAATGTCAGTATAGTACCTCCTCTTCTGCTGAGGTTGACAATTAAGCAATGAATTTTCTTCATTGTCAGTTTTGGTTGTTTATGGCCTGTATATTCAAGTACAATGAGATATATGAACATCATGATCTATTAATTTTCTTTTCTTTGTTTTTTAAAATATCAGTTGTGGGTTATTATTTGCCTTAATTATGATTGGAATCAATTAACATGATTTGAAGTTTTACTTAGCCATGTGCTTTAAATTAAACTGGCAGCATGATAATGAGACTTGACATCTTCACAGAGCCACAGGAATTGTTTGTTTTTACTGCATTTTTTTTTATTCTTAAATTCTTGGAGTCACTTGATCTTCTATCCATTTGGAATGGGTACCAAACATCCAAAAGTTAAGAACTCAAAGAAAAATCAAGAATTTAAAAACCTAATTATTTACTACATCAACTAATTGAAGGACCAAATTATCATCTAGGAAGGAATTGAAGATGTACGACCGTGTAGGGCCGGTGAATGGAGATTGATTAATGTGCAAGTCAAAAATAAAATTTTTCTCGTACACAATTAAAACTTAAACCAAACACAAACTAAGTAAAAGAGTTACTTAAATAGAAAGAAGAGAACTCCGAATTTACTTGGTTTACAATCGAAGAGGTTGCTAATCCAAGGCATTAGAAGTTCACTAGAATTCTACTTTGAAGTAGGTGGAGAAGATTCTTACAAAAGTTGCAGCGCAAAGACTTTGAAAGCTCAAAACAAGAAAGATGTTTGGAATGAGAAAAATTGAAGAATCATAGCTCTGTTTATAGCTCTGTGAAAATATATCTCGGAGGCCTTCCGGGCACCAG
>JBBPFQ010746486.1:0-13832 GCA_037974815.1 Kaempferia elegans
TTATTTATCTTAAATGTAAATTTATAAAATTACATGGCAATTTGAATAAGCGTGTACAGTGTAAACTGTCCAACAAACTTCTTTTTTGTACTTCACGTGGATTTGTTTATTATTATCGTGAACATATGGCAAGTAATGCCCTCCTTCCAATGTTCGATGGACTTTGTCTCTCCAAATTAATTTTCGGGACCCACGCACACATCCAATGGTATATGGATTCACCTCCAACGGTCTGGATCCATTCATCACTAAAATCCCGACGATCAAAGCATGAGCGCGGCTCCTTATAAAAGGTCCCTCTCCGCGTTTTCCCACCCGAGTCATTTCCTTTCACCGTTTGGTACGTCCAGTCGTCCACGATGGGCAGCTCCGCCACCGGAACCCTCCTCGCCGTTGCTCTGCTCCTCCCGCTTGTGATTTCTGACGCTATTCGAAACCCCATACGGCTTCCTTCTGATCGAATCGAGGGTCTGAGGGTCGATGGCGGCGGCGGCGACGACGATGCTGTCGGCACCCGATGGGCCGTACTCATCGCCGGATCCAGAGGCTATTATAACTACCGTCATCAGGTGAGTGGATAAGATGCCTTCCGTTCTCCTTCATCTCTTCTCTTCTATAATATTGCTTTATAGTTGTTTATCTACGAAAAGTTTCTTATTTTGGTTCGGCGTTATTCTTTCCGTTACTTGTTGAGGCTTTTTAATTCCGTTATTTTTTCTCTCTCTGAGGATTTCATGTTTGTTCTTCAAAAAATTGTTCTCATCGTTTCGAATTGAATAGATGGGCATACATGTGTTTCTATTGTCTGGATGAAGTTTTTGATGTTGAAGAAATATTCTAGGTTAGAAGATTTGCTAAGAATTTGAGAACAAATTGGTTTTGTTTTGAAGGGAAAATTTTGATTGGGAACGCCTGGAAGTTTTATTTTATCTTTTCATAGTTTTTTTAATCCATTTGGTCCCCTCTTGGTCTTGGGTATTGTTTGTTGGTCGTTTTGGTGAGACTGGTTGGTGAGACTGGCTGTTTTGGTTCAACTCCTAAACCTAATCATCTGTACAGCCTAGCCTCGACTACTACCTAGGCGGTCGCATGCACACAGGCCGTGGAAGACGTGGTCTAATGGTCTCTGCATGCTGGTGCTACACGGCCTTATGTGGGAATAGATCAAGAACAGTACGGTAGGAATAAGGATCTCTGACAATGGAATTAGGAATTCCTTAGAATGGAGTAGGAAAGAGTAACGAAGGATGAGTAGGCAATCATAATTATGTAGGAAATTGGTATTTCAAATTCATTTGTAGAATCAAATATAAAAATATCAATTCCACGAAAATTCATAGGAAATAGAATAACTATTCTTATAAATGAGAGGCACCATAAGATGTTTGATTAATTTGGAAATTTGAAGGAATTCTTATTGTTTGGAGTAATGAAGTTCCTTTGGTCTGTCTATAATATATCTAACACTTCAAATGATAAACTCAGGCAGATATTTGTCATGCATATCAAATAATGAAGAACGGTGGGCTGAAAGATGAGAATATTATTGTTTTCATGTATGATGACATTGCATACCATGAGGAAAACCCAAGACCTGGGGTCATAATCAATCATCCCAAGGGTAAAGATGTGTATGCTGGTGTTCCAAAGGTTTGATTATTTTTATCATACTTCGTCCTCAACATTTTCTCGATCACCTTGAATTACTTGCCTTAGTTTGGGTCAATTCCCTGCAGGATTATGTTGGAGATGATGTTAATGTGAACAATTTTTTTGCTGTTCTCCTTGGAAATAAAACTGCACTAACTGGAGGTAGTGGAAAAGTTGTGAATAGTGGTCCGGATGATCATATTTTTGTATTTTACTCAGATCATGGTGGACCAGGTGTGCTTGGTGAGTACTTTCCTAAATTTTTCTCATGCCTTTACATCTTTGAATATACATGACTTCTCTTTTCCCTATCTTATGTTTAATGCTGTATTTACTTTGACGATAGAAAATAGGAGAAATGAATTATCTTGTTTTCACTCTATTTCATTCTTCATGTTTATTTGTATGGAATCAAAAGACAATAAATAATACTTCCTATTTGTTTTCAGTCATTGGTTAAACTTCACTTCCTTCTTTTCCCACCTAATTTGGTTTGAATAATAAACAAGAGAAATTAATGACTTTAGTTCTCTTCCTTTCATTCCCACTCTTACTTCAATTCAAGTAAATATAACATATATATATAAAAGGTAGGATGGTTTGTGCTTGTCATGATTCATGAAGTTGATCTGGCACAATAGTCTGTTCTTAGAAGATGTAATGTAACATTGAAAAGAATCAAAGAAGATCAGGGGGGAAAACTTCATGAGTTTTCTTTTGTTGCATGTTGCTTTCGCTTTAGAAATGATGATACTGATGCACTGACTGTCCTGAAAATTTGTAGGTTTGCCCACCTATCCTTACTTGTATAGTGATGAGTTGGTCGACGTATTAAAGAAAAAGCATGCTTTGGGTTCTTACAGAAGCTTGGTAATCCTCTATGACAGTATATTAATTTCTAGGAGCACATAATTTATTACGTTCTTATTTGTTGTTTCAGGTATTTTATCTTGAAGCCTGTGAGTCAGGCAGTATTTTTGAGGGTCTTCTCCCAGAAGACATAAACATTTATGCGACAACGGCATCAAATGCCTATGAGAGTAGTTGGGGAACTTATTGCCCTGGAGAGGACTTTAGCCTGCCTCCAGAATTCCACACTTGTTTGGGTGACTTATATAGTGTTTCTTGGATGGAAGACAGGTACACGAACTACATAAGTTTATCCAGTTTGGACTTATTGGTAGGTCATGAATAGGATTTTAGCTGTGAAACCAAGTGATAAAAATCTTTACAACCATAGCATGCACGTCCTTGCAAGAAAATAAATGTCTCTTAATGAAAACCTTTCAAAGTTGAATGATATTTAGTACAAGCTTGCTTGGTTTTTTCTGTATCTGTCTAGTTCTAAGCTATCTGTTGCTTCTATCTACAGCGATATACACAATTTACGGACTGAAACATTGAAGCAGCAGTATCAACTTGTAAGTACTTCCGGATTTGGTTTCTGTATATCTGAACAGTTTGATAGCCTTTTGGGTGTTATTTTCTTGTCCTATGTCATTTGCAGATCAAAACCAGAACTGCAGTACACGACAACTATAGACATGGCTCACATGTCATGCAATATGGAAATCTAGAACTCAATGCCGAAAAGCTTTTTTTGTACCTGGGCTCCAATCCTGCCAATGATAATGCCACTTTTATCGAAGATAATTCATTATTATCTTTTCATAAAACTGCTGTTAACCAACGGGATGCAGATCTGGTATATTTTTGGCACAAGGTCGGTTTGCAGTTTGCACTACATGTGCTCTCAATTCTCTAGCTGCCTTCTGGTCTTAATTTTGATGTTTAGTTGTTTGGTGACTAAAATCTTCTATTGCCCTCGTGAAGTATCGAAGGGCACCTCTAGGCTCATCCCAGAAACATGATTCCCACAAGGAATTACTTGATGTAATGGCTCATCGTTTGCACGTAGATGCTAGTGTAGAACTCATTGGTAACTTGTTGTTTGGCGCTGAGCGAGGTCCAGAAGTGCTGCAAATGGTTCGGCCTGCCGGCCAGCCTTTAGTGGATGATTGGTCCTGCCTCCGGTCCATGGTGAGCATCATTGTTTGATAAAATTCAGAATCTAGAATTGAAACTCAATTCATTCCTGATAACTTACCTCAATTCTTTAGGTGAGGACTTTCGAGCGGCACTGTGGATCTCTCTCCGAGTATGGGATGAAACACACCCGCTCTTTATCGAACATCTGCAACGCAGGTGTCGACGAAGAGACAATGGCGAAGGTGTCCGCACAAGCTTGTGTCAGCATTCCCGCCAATCCTTGGAGTTCTCTCCAGAGGGGTTTGAGTGCCTAAAAGTAATTCATCACTGAGTTAATATTACTTGTGCATAGGTCTATCTATTGTCTCTAGATATGGTAAACTCATCACTTGGCTATCTTCTCCAGCAATGTGAATTATAATCTATCTATCTATCAATCGATATTTCGTGTACAAAATTCTTATTAAATTGGTGAAACTGAAGCTGAAGTTGTCTACTTATTTTTCATTAAATCATGATAAATTAAAATGAATATTCAGTCAGGCCCATTTATATTGTAAGGCCTGCTATGAAGGCGGCCCACACGACCCATCCCCTCAAACCGTTTTACTCGCTGCTATTTAAAGACTGATGTTCTTCGGTTCCATCGCTCTCCGAATCCTCGCCTCAAACCCTAATCCTCCTGCCTCAACCAGCTCCGATCGATTTCTTCCATGGAGATCTATCGACACCGCCCAGAGGTATCGATTATCTTCTCCTCGATTTCAACATCTGGACCTGCTCCGACCGGTTTCTCGATCTCAGTAGGGTTCCTTTCAGTGTCCGCGATGGTGGTCGGCGACGACTCCTCCTCCGCCGACGGGGAGCACATGGCTCGCCCGGATCATCAGCCGGTGACTGATGTCGCTGAAGTGAGCCCGGAGTTGGTGGCCGGGGAGGGAGAGGGCGAGGTCGACATCGAGTCCTTTGCGCGCAGGATCCAGCAAGCTCTCTTCATCGGCAAGAAGCGGCTTCGGTTCTGGGAGACGCGATCGGTGGGGCAGTTCAAGGACACCGGGGACACTTGCCTCCCGGAGTGCCCCATTGAGTCGCCGGCGTCAGCAGGAGCCTTACAACCTCCATTCGCATTACGAATCGACCGCCTGCGACATGGACGACGACCGGACCTGCGCCGAGGTGTACAACCTCCTCGGCAACAACTACGTGGAGAATGACGAGAACATGTTCCGCTTCAACTGTTCCAAGGAGTTCCTCCGGTGGGCTCTTCTCCCTCCGGGATACTTCAAGGCCTGGCACATCGGCGTCGCTTTCATCACCGGCGTGCCTGTTCCGGTGATGATCAAGAAGCTGCTTGTGCCGGTGATGATCACTAGGCGGATCCATTCGGAGAATATATTCGTACTAAATTAATTAAAATCCAGTAAACGCAAATTTTTAGAATCAAACGAACAGATCATTTTTTTTTAAATAAAAACTGAATGACTTTTGGTCGAAAATGGATTTAAAATAGATTTTTTTTTGTAACAATTTGAGAGATTTATCGGTTAGATTTTTTATATTTCAATTTAATCTAAGGGAAAATTGCAAAAAAAATTTCCAATCAAAATTTGACCTTTACCTGCAGTTGCTATACTAAAAAAATTTTATTTTCACTCCCTAATCATTATAAATTTATAACGGATATTAATTTACCTAATTACTTTTATATTTTTTAGGTATTAAATGTTCAAAATGAAGTATCATTTCTCCGAAGGGGGTGGCCTCATGTCGTCTGTTCGAATCCAAACTACAACCAAGATGAGTGGGTGAATCCGTTGATGAACCATAATCAATTGCCACCGAATTGCGATATGCCACAAAATTGGTGTGGTCAAATTTGACAAAAATGAAGGGCAATTTGATCATGATGTTTGCATGCAGGAGTTGAAGCAAATAAAACTTTACATAAGTTAAAATCTTGATTGGAAATTTTTCTCTAATTTACCGTTAATCTAACAAGAAATTTAAAAATAAGCACAAATTAATTTAAAAAGAAATCAAGGTTTCGTGTTTTTTTTTTGAAAAAAAATAAATTATCAAAATTTTAAATTACAATTCAATTGATTTGTTCAATTTAATCAAATATTTAACTGAGTTACAACGTAATTAGCCTTGTTATAAATTACTTAAAATTAAAAAAAAAAATTATGCAGTAATGCATTTGAATCAAGTTCATCGTTATTCAAATTATGAAAACACATATGTTAAAATGTCCAAACAAATTATGAAAATACATAGGAAGGAAGGTCTTAATTCACTTATTTAGTTTGTATTGACCTTGACACAACTTTAATCGCAAATATTCAAACCTAAAAATTCGATAAAAGAACAAAATAAGTCTAACAACATTTTTCCTGCTCGAGCTGTAATTTACATATACAATAAGTAGAAATTTGCCCAACGACTGAACTACATGAAGAATCTGTGGAATGAATATTCAACTTCGTTCAGTGAAATCTTCAATAGCAGTTCAAAGTCGACGGCCAGAAATACACCTCAAACGTGGACAAAATTTTTTCAAAAAAAAAAAAAAATTAAAGCACATTAGGCCCAAACAGGAAGTGCTACCAGGTACCCTGTTTACTTGACGATACGGTTGGAATGTTTACGCACAAGCGAAGCGGCACGGCGGTGGATAAACACGAGGATGACAGTTGCTGCTTTCATTGTGCCAGAAATGTGAAGCCCGAATTTTGCCGAATGAAAGGCGGTGGATCAATATCTGCTATATCTATTTCTGTCACCGACTTTGAGATATCATCGACCGAAAATGGAATGCTGATCAAAGGAGAATGTAAATATAGTTTATGGTTAACTAAAATGTGGAGCAGCAGAAAAGTTTTTAGGCTTACCTGGAGTCATCATCTAGCAAGAAAGAATTACTGGAAGAACTATTTGAGTCCTGGGTCATCATAACTCTCATACTTGAAATAATCTGTAAAATACAAAGTTAACTCTACCTTCATTGGCAAAATAAGGTATATACCATCAGTCTCACACTCAATTAGATGATTGTCCTAAAGGCAAGCTATGGGATGAAAGATTTGGCATAGGACAACATATCTATTCTAATATGTCTATATGAAATTTATGTATGTTAATTGTTAAAGACTAGATTATGTGTGTGTATATTATATATTCAGAAAAGTTAAACAAACAACAACTTGAGAACATATCGAGCTAAACTAAATCACCTCTGATGAAACACTATGTGTGCCATATTTGTCATCCCAGTACATAGTACTGATTCTGTACAACTGTTGTATGCTAAGAACCTGAAAACCAAATCAGACCACAAAAAGTTCATTATAAAGAATCCAAAGGACTGAAACTTAGAATATTTATGAGTGATCTCAACTGGGCATAAATCTTGAGTTATCTCTTTCAATGTCTTCTTTGGTTTCTGATGTAAAACCTATACCACAAGATCATTTAAATAAATCTCTCAAAGATAAGTTACAGGATAACATGTATAGTATACGGTTTGTTAAAAGATAATTTACCAGGAATCCAACAGCCTGCCTAATATGTTTTAACTCATCCCATGAAGAACCTGCATACTGCAAGAAAAATAACATTTAGCTTAAAGTCATTTGGATGACCTTTAACAGGAACGTGGATCACCTCTTCAGTTGCATCACTGCACCATCGTTCTAATTCAGTAAGTCCTGATTTAATATATTCCCCATTGCTAAACGAGCAGCACTCACGCCTCAGAAGAAGACTACAAAATTGGAAATATATATTGGCATATCTTCTTGCAGAAGGATTATGACCAAACTGAAAAGTTAAAAGCGAGGAACTACACAGCCGAATCTACTATCTACCTGTTGAACAGTTGAATGTTAATGAAAGCAAATATTTGGGTAAACAACTTCCGAACTAGGAATGGAGGGGCCTACAAAGATGAACAGGTTAGGATGTTGAATCAAACAAATACCGAATGAGTAATATTGATGTACTAAACTCTACTTCAACTTACATAATTAGCTTTTAGTGGCTTCATGTAGTTTGTTAAACTCGTCACAATACTTTGCCAGTGTCCCATAAGGGCTTGTTGGGCCACCGCGTGTCCTGGTGAACGTGTTCCTTTGATTAAGCTTGCACGGGATGTCCTTGGAGCCTGCATATTTTGCATCATTAGAACATTCCACTCTCAACAACTTGAATAAAGTCAAAAGCTCTGTCAAATAGTAAATAGATTCAAGGGCAAAATATTACTCGCCCAACAGTACCTGTATACAAGAGCCAAGGACAGAAGATATCTCTTTCTTTAAGTTGTCCCTTATCATTCCATAAATTTTCTCAAGAAATGCAGTAAGTTGTTGCTTGAAAAGCAAAGCTGGATATTTAGCTTCAACTTGGTGCAAGTCATTTGATCCACCAACCATGCGACCATTCAGGGAAAGAGGCCCAGCACTCTGAGGGGATGCTCGAATTCCCTCAAAAATTAAATTGAAAATTAAAATAAATCAGTTCAAAATCGAATTTATCTCCAGAAGAAACATGACAAACCAGTTAACTGGTTTACTTGGGACATCCTTCCAAATACATGAACTGATGTTCTCCGCCTATGAGGGGTAAAATTTCCCATGCCACCTGCTTTCAGTGTGCGTTGTAGAAGCAGCAATAGGGTAGATGTATTGGACAACCAATAAGATAATACATTGATGTTATCCTGAAACATTAACCAAAAAAGAGATACTTCATAAGATAGAATTTAATTAGAAGGAAGGTCTTCTAAGTGGTTTAGGAGCTACCTCAAGTTTTGAGCCTATTGCTTGGATTATTTGATCAAAAATACTAGTCCTTTCAACTTCAAAAGATCTCCACTCGCGGAGACATTTATATACAAGACAAGCAGCAACAGGTCTACCTTTGGAGAATCCTAGCTCTTCAGATATGCACTTAAGAAGTAAGTTCTGGCTTTCCTGAAGACAAAACAAAAATTTAATTATCGTTTCCAGAATAGGACACAAGGATAGTCTCAGGATAGCAACATCAATACAACATCCTAGGAATTTGATCAAGAATTTACCTGCTGCTTCTCACTCAGTGACTTTTGTGGTTTTTCATCAATTTCAAGATTCTTGGGATTTGGTAATGCAGGACTCCAATCCTACAAATATTCTCATAATTGGGGAAAGAAAACAAGTCATTGTTAACTCCTTTTCTTATCAGATAAAAGTAGGCCACATCTCACAATGTTGAATGAATAAAAGAAAATTTTACTTACCAATGCAAGTTTTGTTTCTCCATGCAGAACATTGTTATTCTCTGGCGTTCTCTGTGACACAAAGTCACAGACAAATGGAGGTCAGATATTAGGAGGTAGTAATCAATATGCACTAAAGTAACAGTATGTACAGGGAAGATAGTTGCTTTTGGATGCATAGCCAATGCTCTGCTAGTTGGTGATATGCAAAGTGCTTGCTGGCGAAGCACTTGATTCTCCGATGCCAGATTTGATACTTTATCTTCAAGCCTATTTTGGCAGACAGAAGGCAAGTTACTATCTCAATTACAAACAGAGATGTGGTAGAAACTAGGGAGACAAAGCATTCAGATGTTTTACTTCTTCTATAAAAAAACACTGATTTCATGTTAGCTTGCTGACGTAAAAAAGGAGAGCATGCCACTACTCATTAAACAAGAAATAGCACCTCCGAATACTATCTTGAAGCTGATTAACATGTGTTTCAGCATTTTCAACTTTCTTAATGAGTTCATTATTTTTTTCTTGTGCCTCGCTGTAAGCTTTCTTGGCTGCATCACTTTCCATCTTTTCTGTTTGCAATAAATCCTATCATGATAATAGAGAAGGAAGAAGTTATAAAGTAAATCCTGATATGCTAACACAAATTATCAAGTATCTAAAGCATTCATCATAACAAAATTATATGCTAATCCTGAATTTACAATACCAGAAAGAAAATAACTTTGGTTTGCATGTTTTCTATTTTTATTTTCTGGAAAACGTGCATTTTCTAAAAAATAGAAAATGACTTTTTGACATTCTCTATTTTTCCAGAAAATGCTGTCTTTTTTTAGAAAACAGAGATGGAAAATATAAACCAAACATTATTTTCTAGAAAATGTGCATTTTCCAGAAAATGAAAATAAAAAACAAACAAACCAAACGCCCCCTAAATATTTCTCTATTTTAGTCGATAAGTTGCAAAACTTTTCTTATCTTCATCATAATATCTAACATATTCACTTTTTTCATCCATGGAGTAATACTACCAGATGAAAATTGACGATTACCTTCAGCTGTTCAACTTGAGCCGTCAATGAGTTGATTTTTTCCATGTCTTGAACCAGGATAGTGGTCTCTTTAATAACAGGTGGTGCTTCTTCAATAGCTTTTCGTGCAGCATCACGCTCCCGAGTAAGCATTGACTTGGCCTCTTCAAGTTGTAGTTGCACCTCAGACAACACAGATTGTAACTTGGCCACTTCTTGCACTTTTGATTCTTCCAGATCAGTCTGCATACTCAAGGTAGCACTATTTCAACTTGTAAAACGGATATATGCATTCAGAACATAAGCACGCCATATCTATATCTAAGAATGTAAACAGCTGCATCTACCTGAAATTATAAACTCAGTAAACAAATCAACTTTAAAGAGAATAATTACTCTTAGCCGTTTCTCCAACTGAAAACGCCAAGTTAACTCCTCAACCCGCTTCTCAAGCTTGTCTTTTGCCTCTTTCAGAGCTCCTGTTTCCCTGGCAGCCTATGGAATAACCAGCTGTAAGTCAAACTATCTTGACTCCACCTCATGAAGTCAATATATCTTTGGTAATAGAAAGGTCAACTAAACTCTTTTAGTAGAATTTGATTTGTTGAATCACAGAAAATTTGCAGGAAGATTTTGAGGGAATGTTAGCTTTGTTTGGTTCATGAATTTTCTATCTTTGATTTTCAGATTTTGAGGAGTCTCACATGCTAGTGGAATCACGTCCAGAAACATGGAAGCACAAATAAATAGGTAGTAATCCTATACATCACCACTTGTGGAAGTGCATTATTCCTTCAGACAAATTCTCATCTCCTTTTATATATAGAAATATACATTAAATTATATGATTTAAGTAATTAAAATATTACTAGTGATATACCATCCACCGACCACCGACACACCTATAGGGATAAGGTTTGGTTGTTGTTGTAGTAGTGATATACCATGCATAGAGCTTAATGAGAGAGATATGCATCTGATCAAGCCAGATAATTATATTACATTTTTTTTGTATGATTGACTCTCACTATTTTATATTTTCAAAGTATGTTGTTGAAATAAAAAATAATTAAATGTAAATTTGAAGTTCTTATGCAATAAAGGGAGACCAAAAATTTAAAAGATCACTGTCACATTCCTATAAATGCATTTATCGAATCAAACATATTATACTGTGTGAACCAAACATGTTATTCTCGTGGCAATTTAAGATACCACTAACCAAACTCCTATTATGGTTTTAATCAGTATATATTCTAAACAGATAAATTTCAAAGAGAACCAGCATGAACAATAGTAAGATTTAGGAACCATACCATTTTTAGTTTTCTCAGCTCTCTTCTAGCAAGCCTTTGTCTCCATGCACATTGATAGGTAAGTGTGGCCTTCTGCAATCTCTTATAATATAAATAGTCTCTATGACAACGGCAACAAGACTACAGTTGGAAAAAACAGCATAATACTAGATTAGCAGCTCAATACATACACAACAATATTACCCTTAAGCACAATAATTAAAAGAATAAACACTCTGGAAGAGAAAAAGGTACCTGAATGCAGATTGCTGCTTTAGTTTGTTTTTTTAACCTAAACACGGTGTGAGCAGACATTGCCCTTAAGCCTGTTTGCAATGTAACTGCTGAAGTCTTAAGAGCTAAATATGATTTTCTTGCAATGTAACAATGGTAATTTTTCTGAATTTTGAGTGCTGCTGCTTCACGCCTCATTTGCTCAAACAACTTACAAGCCAACCGTCCTACATTTACCAAAACAAATAATACTTCATTTACAAAGAAGTATGCCTGATGGGACATGCCAGTGTATTCCGACCAAGGTTTTCTGCAATTGCCAAGCTTTTAACTGTGTATATAAGATACTGCTTGTTTTGGCAGAAACTGATCAAAACATGACCTATACATGGTTCGACTAAGAAGAAATGCAGATGAGAAGCATTAATAGTCGATGCAAGTTGACAATTAATAAAATGGAGTAATGGACTTAAGCATACAGAAAACTAAATAAACAAAAGAACATTCACTTAACATGAGTCTCCAGTATAAAATAAGCAGCACAGATAAACTCCAAATAAACTTTTATACCTCTACATAAAGTTTGCAATTGAATAGTTGCTTCCCGTAGCACAAGGAATTCCTTGCGAGCAATATATGTCCGAGTTTGTCTCTGTATGGTTCTGGCTGCTCTTCCTAATACTTCCGCCCTTCGAGCATCCAGTTCAGCCATCTGGCCGGCTCTCAAAAACACCTTGCTCTTGCCTAGCTGTCAAGGTAAACCATATGTTTGGTTTAGGATTTATGATAAAACAGTTAAATAATAATGTAGGGGATTTTTGCATGGAAGTAAATATAGAGAATGTGCATAACCAAGATTGTTTATCTCAAATATTTGGAGTCAAGCACATGGATCTTATACCTCCATTGAGATTATACAATGCTTTAGCACTGGCAATATTATTCAAATCAATTTAGCATCTTTCATTGCACTAACTAGACTTTCTTTATTACACTTCTATCCCTTATAACTTCATTGACATCATAATTTAGCCTCACATGAGAAATTGTAGGGTAATGGAGAGGATTTATAAGCTTAGATAGATAAGCAACTATTAACTTGGCCTAAGAATTTTGGACAAATGGTTGGACCCAACACGTTAGTGACAGATTATACTATGATGATATAAAATATTTCTTTTAGCTAAGGCATAAGATAATCACAGAAAACTCTAGAAAAATCATCACCTTCTCAATGAAGCACTCATTATCCTAATAATATTAATTCCTTTTTCATACATATTTCTTCTTGTTAACATATATTTCTATGCAAGGCTATGTAAACGGACCTATGATGTTGATGAGAACAGATCCTCAATTTGTAGCCAAAAATTGAAACATCTCTAAGTTTTTATAAGCATAACAAATTTAAATAGTATTCACTACAAATGAATTTTTTATCCCTTTGAAATTTTATTCATTCACGAAAGAGAGCTTCAGTGAGATTGGTTATCTGATACCCAATCAAATGAATTCTCTCCAGACAAATTGAAGAATTTTATACAAGTATTATTGATAAATGATAAACATTTATTCATTTATCAATGTTTTTTAATTGATCATTGATTTAAGTAATTTATTAAATTTCATAATGGCAATAAATAATATTATATGCACATATATAAAATAGTGTTGTATATATATAGAGAGCCCTACTATGGTGTGACTCCCATCCATGACTCTCACACATCTGGACGCCGCACACCCACCGAGTTGGGGACAGGAGTCGAGCACCATATCAATCCCGTATATATGGTTTGGAATTTTATTACATGTCAGTCAGCAAGAGTGAAACATTTGGTTTTGTTACTGAGAGGCATGTGGACCAGCTTGAAACACTTTTACTTACCTTCTATGAGGATGCTAATGCATCTAAGCCATCCACCATGGCACATAAATCGGCGCAAGGTCAATAATGACTCTAAGCAAGATCCACAAGGCTTTTGCAAGGCAGTGAGAGCATCCAAGTGAGTCTAGAGATGTTAAGGTCCCAAACTTAGGTTAGATCGAACGACGAGGGCTTTGTAGCTATGCAGCAAAGGATTTATAGCTTCAAAGAGACAGGGCTTTGCAATGAGAATTTAATGACTTTGCAACTTCATAACAAGGGCTTGGCAACCTCACAACTTCACAATGATGATTTTATGTCTTTGCAACTTCACGATGAGAATTTCTTAACGAGGTCTTAACAAGGCAGTGAATGTTTCATAAATGAGTCTTAACGAGGCAGTGAATGTTTCATAAATGACTTGCAACGTTTTGCTCCTCCTCCTCCTCTCAACTAGACTCCGTGGTGTCTCTCTCACTGTCACCACAACTTCAAGTATTCTTCTTCCTCCT
>JBBPFQ010746589.1:0-13832 GCA_037974815.1 Kaempferia elegans
AAGGAAGGAGCCAAATTAGAACTTGCCCTAAAAGCAAAAATGGATGAACCATATTCTGAAATGTCCATCAACGAAAATGAAGCAACCCTCATGGTAAGAAACTTTAGTAAATTTTTTAAAACTAACAAATTTCATAAGTCACAGGCAAAGAAACGCATTCAAAGAAAGAGAATGGTTCAATGCTACAACTGCCAAGAAGAAGAGTACATCAAGGACGACTGCCCTAAGCTAAAGAAGAAGGAAAAAAGAAAAGGACAAAGAACCTAAACTAAAACACAAGAACTTAAAAGCTACATGGGATGAATTATCGTCCTCCAATTTGAGATCGAGTACTATATGCTAGACTGATACTAATGACAAATCACCAGAGGGAAGAAGAAACTTTGTCAGAGATGAGCATAGACGAAGATGGAGAACTATTAGAAGAAAGTATCGAAGAAGGGGGAGAGTCATAAGAAAAAAACATCAATGAAGGGGAAGATCATAACATGAGGTAAGTGAGGTAGAAGCTTTATCCCGGCACAATCTTACCAATTTATTAAAATACTTACTAGAAATATGGTTATATTAGAAAAAGAAATTGCAAAGTTAAAATTAACATTAGCAAATGCATGTCGACTAGAAGATTTTGATAAATTAAAAATTGAGAATGAAAAATTAAAGGATCAACTAGAAAATTTGAACAAAGATGATGCATATATGTTCACATGTTAGAAAGTTTAGAAATTTTCATACACTAAATTGATATTTTAGATATCATCAGGGTCAAATTAAAAAACTATCACAAAAGTATATCTCTAGGAAATATCTTATTAATCCAAAGAACCTACTTTGGGTTCCAAAAGTATGCCTAATTTAAATTTAATTCAATTGATTTTCTAAGCTAGAATGATTTTTAATTGATTTTTCTTTTGCAATCTTTCTGTTAAAAATTGTTGCCAAAATATTTTTTGAGATGAGATTACCAAATTTCTGTTAACAATTTTTTAAATATTTTTGAGCAATAATGAATTTTCTATAAATTCTTTTAGAAAATATCTATTTTTAATTGAAAATATATTTTCATAAACTTTCTCAATGAATTTTTATTCAACATTTTTATACTAATAAGTAAACATAAGCATGTGTTAGGAGAAAATAGTTTGAAATTTTTTGTGGAATAATTATTTTTATATGAACTTTTTACCAAAATAATAATTTTTAATATTAAAAATTAAAGTTTTAAAAATTTAAATTTTTTGCAATTATACTTACTATTTTCCATACTTAGAAATTTTTTCAAAATTTTTTTGAGCTAAAAATTATTTTTAATAATTATTTTGACAAAAATATGTTTCTGCCAAAAATAATTTGTTTATCAAGCTAATAAATTATTTTT
This sequence comes from Kaempferia elegans, assembly GCA_037974815.1. Lineage (NCBI taxonomy): Eukaryota > Viridiplantae > Streptophyta > Magnoliopsida > Zingiberales > Zingiberaceae > Kaempferia > Kaempferia elegans. The sequence goes on from JBBPFQ010746589.1 coordinate 1,379, forward strand.
TTTTGAATTTTTTTTACAGATCTGGATAATAGTCTTTCACTGTGATAAAATTTTTCATGTGTTAAAACTATTTTTAACAATTATTTTCTCTAAAATTGATTTTTAAATCATGCAAATTTAATTTTTTGAAAAATAAATCTCAAATTTTCTTTTAACACATGGTCACTACTTGTTTAGCCCTTAAACATTTTTTTTTTATTTTTAAGTTAGTACCCGTATTTTTAATGTGATCAAAGTGGAGAATTAAGATTAAATATAGGGGGGTTAATAATTTTTTTTGACTTACACTTAAATATTTTATTTTACTCTATAGTTTTTTTTCCTAACTTTAACTTAAGTTGATTACATAAAAAAGGGAGAGATTATTGGTACCCCAAATAGTTTTGATGTGATAAAGTCAAGTTAAGTTAGGTCAGGTAGTCTTTAACCTTGTGTCTAAATGTGCAGAAGCTTAGGAATATAAAAAGTAAAGCGGAAGATGTGACGGATGAGAAGGATGGCAGGGGAATCGATTCGACGGGCTCGGTGCATCTGAGGGACGAGAAGATGTGAAAGAGCACACTAACTGAACGAGAAGGACGCGCACAACGGTCTGAGAGATTAGAAGTCAAGAAGGAAGCTAGCTCGAGAAAGATGAAAAATGGGTTCGGGTGAGCCCTACTCCGGATGTCGGAGATCACACAAGCGATTGGAATCAAAGTTGAAAAAGTCAAATAACATTAACTTTTTTGTAGGTGCCCGGACCACCGGGGCCCCCCTGAGCTACTCCAGGTGCTCAGACTAATTTGGTGTAGAAAGAGGCACCTCGACAAGTCATTCTCATGTGGATTGAATTTGTATCCACGTCAGCACATTCCGGACGCTCAGACTATTCTAGGCGCCCAGAGTAGGATAAAATGTTATCTGTACGAACCGTTAAAGATGAAGATGAAGCATCCACGTGGGGGCACCCAGAGTCGGTTTAGGCGCCTAGAAGGTGTCACATTAGTATTCGGATAAAATCGACCAAGAGCTATAAATAGAACCCTAGTTTAGCTAGTTTGGTAAAACACACACTCTATACCTGAAACTCAAGCTTATTTTTTATTTTGTAACATTCAACATTTGTACAAGGCTTCTCCGCCTATGACGATTTGTTCGAAGAAGGAGATTTCTACTAGTGTTGCATTTACCTTGGATTAACAACCATCATAGTTGTAACTAAGTAAATTTTGTGTCTCATATTTAACTTGTCCTTTTATTATTCTTTCTAAGTCTGTATCATAATTAACAATGAAAGATCGAGAAAGGTATTAATTTCATTTTCAGGATAATTCATCCCCTCTTACCACCCACATGAGACTTATAGTAGGTGTTGGACCTTGAGAATCCTAGTTGATTTGTGGAAGAGCATGCCATCATGGGCACTGTTCTTGACTTCTTGTCCATCTTCGAATCCCTCATGTATTTCTCCACCCAGCTCCATGCACTTCGTGAATGGGTCCACGTTGATCTCCTCAAAGCGAGCTCAAGTAATTGGGTGCCTGGGTAGAAGCCGATGAACTCAGAGTGCTTCTTGATCAATTCTTTGAGGTGTTGTTTCTCAAAATATTCCAACTGTTTCAAGATAAATAGATCTTGATAACCAGAAGGTTCCTTTTGATCAACCAGACTATCACAAACACTTTCACACTTTCCATGAATGCATCCAAATAATCTATTACATTTCACTTCCATTATTGTCTCAATCAAGTAGCTCACAATTGACATCACTTCTTATTTCACCTCTTGCATCTTTTGATGGAAAGCCTTGCCATATGCCCATCATGATAATACTTTCTTTGCTTCCGTAATCATCTTCCATTGAAGATAGATAGAAGGTGGTGGTAGAAGAAGAGCAGGAGGTAGTAGCAGAGGTGACAAAGGTGAAATTTCACTAGACTGCCTAGTTGAATTATATAATAGCGTTTCCTTGCAGAGTTTATCAACACTACTTCTATCTACATGACTCTTATTTGACTTACCATTAGTAATATCTTTTAACCATGATCCTTAAGCTTACTCTTCTCTATATGATTAGATTGGATACCTTCCTCTAATCCATTTCCCAAATATAAAATCTTTTCATCCGTATCTTTCAGAAATTCTCTCACATCTTTGATTTTCACATCAAAACCCCAAATTAACCCGCTAGCGGTGCTCACCTAGCTCATCCTTGTCGAGAATCCAGCAAAAAAAATCACCACTGAGATAGGCAAAATCATCATGGAAGAAATCCTCTCCCTAGAGACTACCAAAGCTGAGAGAAATCCCAAAAGAAAGAGGACCCATGCTTTCATTCGTTAATCCCGAAAGAGGCTAAGATGTCTTCGAAGATTCATTAAGGAGGTCTAGGTCGTCCCACCCGCCATACCTAGACGAAATCATAATTAAACTAGAAGAACTAAAGAAAAAGAAACTATGACAGTCCAGTGTCGAGGGTAAGGAAAGGAAAGATATTTGTGGAACAAGGGATCAAACGGCCTCGTTGAAGAAAAAGTGGAGTGGTGTGTAGAGGCTAAATATGTGATCTAAAAGAAAAACAATCTCCATAGATCCTCCCACCTCCTCCAGTGAAGAGTGGGTCAATGGCCACAAGAGTACATCGTCGTCATTCATCGTCAACTTCATTGACTTCATCATTGTCAACTTCATTCACTTCATCATCATCATAAACTGGATCATTAGTCACCTTGGTCTCGTCTCCAATTTGAGATTGAGGTTCCTCTTCAATTATAGCATCTTCCACAACTTGTAGCGTGTTAGGTTCATCAACTTCTTCTGGGTCAAACTAATCCTCTAAATCATCTTTGAATTTATCTAACTATCATTTGGGCCTTAAAGCTCTCATCGTCCTCCATGGAAAAACCTAATCATCCTTGAAATAAAGTTTGATTGTAACTAAAGGGAATAAAGTGACACTTCATCTTCTCTCAATCCTTGATCTTGGCTTTGCATTATTGGTCACGTGAGAGTCACAATTACTCCCACCATACCCATACTAGACCTCTAAGTTTAATTTGAAGGCAACCAATTTTACTTTCACTTGATCAAATACTTCCTCATAATAAAAAATCTGCTCCACTTCATTAAACTAATCAATGAATCCCTCTATCTATGATGTACCAAAAAAACTCAGGAAAATCAACTAGAAACTTGATATCTAGCTCCATATTGATCCTATTGGCCATGACTTTCCTAGAACTGAGCACGACTGTGATATGAATTTTTAAAAGAGGAACGAGAATTAGGATAAGACAACTTACGACCTTTAAGATCTTGGGCACTATGATCACAGTGTGATAACTTCCTCAGTTGGAACCTGCTTGTCACAAAATCGACCACATACCTTATGATCTTTAAGGATTTGCGTGCCACTAGATGCTGGGATAAGTTCGTGACTATCTCTGTGGATCTTGAATCTCAACTTGGGTACTACAACCACGGTGTGAGGCTTTATTAGTGAAAACCTACCTTTCACGACTACGATTACGACCATGATAACCATTCATGAGATTCAAAGAGCTTTAATACCAACTAACGTTGGACAGATAGCGATTATCATATAAGCAATTGAATCCGTTGATTCGCTCATGAATACTGAAAATACTAAAACATGTTGATTTAGAAAAATACCAAGAAATAGGAAAATAAACAGTACTATCGAAAATATTATTAATCCCCCAAAAAAAATTTTACATCAACCCAAATAATTATTTATATATACTTCAAATCCGAAGACACAAGAAAGGAAAAAAAAAATCCTAACATAATGATCCAAATTCTTAACTTGTAAAGAAAGAAAATAAAATCTAACAGAAGAGAAAATTTCTTAATACATTCTGAAAAATTCTAAACGTACTAACAATTTTAAAATATAAAAAATAAAAAAAATCCTAAAAGTAATTTTTTAAACTTAGCTTGATTTCTTTTTTCTGAGATGGAGTTTGATTTATTTAGTTGTTATCAAATTCTAAATTCGAACTTGTTTATTTGTTTGAATTTTTTACAATTTAAAACTTATTTTATTAGTTAGGGAGCTTAATTGTATCAATTTATTTATTTTAAGAGTGTTTTTATAAGTTTAATAAGAAATTTATTGATGAATATAATTCATATTTTTTTTTAATTATTCAGGAACAATTCAGATCTTTATTTACTAATTGAATACATATATTAATCTCATTGACATAACCTTTTAAATTGGTGAACTTATTAAAAAAGGCTGGTGTACACCTCCCATCACCTCTCGTTCAACACTGACCTCCATGGTTTATCTAGCAAGAACTCTTCCTTATCCTTTGGCTATCAAACCTGATGCGCTGCTAGAAACAATCGCCATAGTTCAAGCTGTTTGAATAAGCTGAGACAGAATTCAGCCCTGCAACTACAACATACAGTTTCCTTGCTTTCTCGAATGGCTGCCAGAGCTTGAATTCATTCTCTTTGTAGGTAAGAGCAGCAGTGAGTAGTGCCTTTGACCTGACAACCACTGAACATTGTCATTATGTGGGGTTGTATGCAAATGGTAAATGCGAATTGAAGATGTTCCTCTCATCAGTCATCACATTATACGCTTTTCAATTTCTACCATGCAGACCTATCCTATTTAATGCACTCCTTTGCATTCTTGGTACTTGCATCTGTTTAGTGCCAGCAGAGTCTAGGACGCCCAGTTTCCATTGCAACTTTGCAAGTAGCATTCAAGAACCCTTCTCTGCATTTGGCAACATCCGTCCACAAGTGAAACGTCCATGCGTTTGTTATCTTGTTCTTGAAGGTCTTGAGTCTGTAGGACCTCAGTTAGGATGGAGTCTCTCTACCTCAACTTTGCGAGAAAAGTGGCCTTGGTTGGCCTTACTTGCACCTTTGCATTTTGTGAGACCTCCCCTCCCTTACGCTAGCTAGCAAGCTGTGTTGGATTTTTGAACTGATCTTACGTAGTTTAATTTGCATGCAGGTGGATCCATAGTTGGGCTGGTTTCAGGGGCACTCAAGGGCCAAACTACCGAGACAGGCATATTGCGAGGTGCAGGGATCGGCGCCATTGCTGGTGCTTTAGTTTCTGTAGATTTCTTGGAGTCTTGCCTTCGAGGAGAGGTTTTACCAAAGGTCAGAACTCAGATATGTACATATCTTCTTTCCACTCTTCACTACATAGACCTTCTTTCAACTTCATGCAATGAATACTTGCAGTTGGCCATCTTCCACAGCCTCATCGATGGGAAAATATTCAGAGAATGGGTTAGCCCAGCATTGCTCAAAGCATACCAATGGCAAGTAAGTACGTAGTTGGGTAATTAATTTCCTTCCTCATGAACAACAGTAACTGATCTTTAAACTCCAGGTCAATGCAACTGATCAAGTAAGCTACATGGAGAGTTCAGACATCCTTGATGCCACAACGGACGAAGGCCTGTTACCTAATGCCATCGAGGGATTGCCCATGTTCAAGATCAGTAGTGATGATGATCAGACCACTGATCCATGTGGGAAGAGGACCATTTGCTGCGCCGTCTGCTTGCAGGCAAACTTTCGCATTAAAGTTTTTTTCTCTTTTCTCAATCATAAATATAATCTCGTAGAGGAAGAATTCATGACCTGCAGGGATTTTTTTTTTCTCTCTCTCTCACAGGATCTCGTCGAGGGAGATAATGCGAGAATAATGCCAGTTTGTAGGCACATTTTCCATGTGGTGTGCATTGATATGTGGCTCGTGAAGCATTCTTCCTGCCCTACCTGTAGGCAAGAGGTTCTGTAACTTGAGGTTTCTTGAGTGGATGTTCTTTCTCTCTTCTGAATAAAACTTTACAGAGTCTCAAAACTAACACTCAGTGCAAATTCTGGCGATGAAGGAAATTCGTAGTCTAAATTGACTTATGAATGAACCAGGGAATAGATTGTATGCGAGCATAGTTCATAAGGTTTAGGGTTAAAAAAGAAACAGAGTGAAGAAGACTAGGAAAGTAAGCCAAGGTAATTTGAGAAATCAGTCAAAATTGGGCCAGAAACCAACCCAAATCGTGCTGCAGTTCCGGCCCACGTAAGGATTAGGAATGGCCAGTTTCGTGGCTTTCATCTTTTAAGCCATTCGGCCTTACCCTGTATTTATCATTTATAGTCGTCAATTTGAATTGGATGGAATTAACCTATACATCTCGATAAAATAATTTAAATAGATTTGTTGAAATTTTATCAACAAATCATGGTGGGATCAGGTTACTAATCGTGGTGGGATCAGGTTACTAAATGACTTTCAATTAGTTTGATGAAGTACAAAAGTAATTATGTTAATATTCTTTTTTCTTTTCACACCAAAAATAATTTAAACATTTATTAGAAATTTCAATCAGGAATTTAGTGTTCGATACTTAGTTATGACATATTATTAGGAAATTTTCTCATTAATCAATCAGGGATTTAGAGTTCGAGACTCAGCTGCAGCGTATTATTGAAAAAAATTCCTATTAATAGGTATTCAAAAATCATGTTAAGACTTATTAGTAATTTTTTATTATTTTTTATATAAAAAATACATACTGTCATGGTTCTCTTTAGGCCCACATCTTAGGATTGGCAACACTACGAGCAAAGAAGTTTTTATAAATATCTTAGATCGACAAAGTTAGAAATCATACATTTCTTGACCTTTTAGTTATCACCAAGTGTAATATTTGTTCTTATCAGTTTAATATCTGATATAAAAATTAAATTAATTTTTCTAGAGTCCCCCTTGCGTTGTACTATTACATGGGCTCAGCGCATCACTATGAACTCTAATTTATCGTATATTATATTGCACATGCAACGCGTGTATATGATCACTAGTATAATTTAAAAACTTTACTTGTGAATATCATAATATTATTCATAAACATTTTACAATATTTATTCATGAATATAAATAAATTATTAATTTAATTGACGGATTGAATGAATAAGAATCATCTTTTCCCAAACCAAATATCAAAGTTAATCATGAACATTTTCTTTATCTTCACTCAAAGTGCGTGCAATGATTTATAAAATTTCAGGAATAATAATATTTAAATTCTGAGGTGGTAATGTGCAAATATTGTAGCTGGGAATCTGGGATAATGTAATAGATCCGTGGAAGGAAGGGAGCCGTTGATCAAATATTGTAGCTGGGAATCTGGGATAATGTAATAGATCCGTGGAAGGAATGGAGCCGTTGATTTCGCTATGTGACAGACGGCCTCGGAGGGCCTTCTTGACCGTCGATCGTGCGCTGAAAGATAATCAAGTCCGTTCGATGGAGTGGACCCTTCACGGTCGGTGGCGAAGCTGCATTAGACAGCGTACAGTGGAATAATAATGGGTCTTCTTTGGGTGACGTTGACCTTCTTTTTCTATTATTTTTGAAAAATATAATGATTTTTTCTATTATTTTTTTTAAAAATAATATTTGATGATATTAAAGTAAAAATTGTGTGGTCATATCACGCATGACTCATGAGTGGTGTTCGTCACTGGGTCCCACAGCTGCCGACCAATGAAAGTTGGCCTAATTAGTTGGGCCGGTGAGCCGGACCCTCAGGAATTGAATCGTTCTGCCGGCTTCGTATCCGTAATTCTCCAAAATTTGACAAAATTATTCAGTTTCAATATTTGAAATCGTAATCTTCGGCAGTCAAGGACCAAGTCAACCCAAACACCCCACGTGGTAACCCAGTCTAAGCCCATATCACGCCCGTCGAGTCTGACTTTAATATTAAAGTTTATAAATTATTTTTAAAATTATTAAGAAATAAAAAACTAAAAATTAAAATAACTTATATCAAAAATAATTTGAGTCAGTCTTTTAAATCCCTCGGTGAACCATCGCGATCCAACCTATTTATCAGAACACTCGGAACATTTTAAATTTATATACTGATCAAATGGATTCTTCGATTGAATTGAAAATTGAAAGTTAATCTTCCTGTTCAAAAATGTCCACAATAGATCCTTTTTATTGTCGACTCAAATATGAAAAATAATACAACAACCCAACTGAAAAAACAATTATCTCAAGCTTCAACATAATCAAGAGGAGTATGAATTAGAGTTACATCTAACAAGCATAAAGCAAGGACACTATGGAAATTGCCAATGTTCGATGAGGCTAGGATCGTCTCTTCTACTTCTTGGCCGCGCTATTGGCGACTGCAGCTCCTCCGGCAGGGTTGAGCTCGTCCCAGGCCTCGATCCAGGTGACCATAGCATCTGCAAGCTTTGTAAAGTACGGGTCGATCTTTCCAAGCTTCTCCTTTACCTGTTTGGAGAGTTCGATGTAGCACTTTTGGACAGTGGTGCAATCTTTGGAGAGGACAGCAGATTGGAAGAAGGGGATCAGCTCTTCTTGCCAAAAGATTCCTTTGTATTCCTTTTTCAAGTTAACGAATGGGTTGCTAGCCTTGCTGTGCCAGATGTAGGGTAGGCCTGTCTTCACTCCCAGACCCAAGTGATCACAGATCACCTACAATTTAGTCAATTATAGAGATGTTAGATTGCTCACACATAGGATTGCGAAAGTGAACCAACTAAGTGAACCAACTATATGTTGAATGATACTGATACATCAGTTTCAGAGCACCATGTGAGACATATTTTGAAGCTGTGGAAGAGAAAAATTTAAAACTAAAGGAGAAAGCCGACCTTGATACACCATCCAGCCCACATATCATCGTAACGTCCAATAGGCTGGCCATCACCCATAAGGCCAAAGTACATTGCAGGGCCAATGAGCTGTCGATCGAAAGCCAGATTCATTCCGCACATAGGAAACAAAGTTCCCTTGGGTATGGTAAGAACAGCATCAACATACCTAAAACACCACATATTTGCAGACTAAATTCATGTGACAACTACGATCGTCTAGCTGTGAAGTAATAATAATGAGGCAGTTGTCACCTGCTGTTCCTCTCACGAGGCTTCACAAGCTGAGTGGGAGCATCATAGTCGGGAATGTTGAGCCAGAGACCGTGAGAAACAGCTGTTGGAGCACCTTCCCTGAGGCTGAAAGGATATCCACGAACAAAGTCTGCACCTTCTCGGTAGGGATCATACAAAGTGTTGAAGAAGAAAGGAGTAGAAGGACTTAAAATATTTTTGATGTGCTGTTCAAGTGCATTGATATCTTTGCCAGAGGGATCTTTAGCAACCTATTTAAGATGAAAGATAACAGTTATTTTAGACACAAGGAGCAAGGATTGCCAAAACAACAATCAACTAGACATAGACATAACAAAAAAAAAAATGTGTTCTATGTGCAACAATTAATCATGCATATTAAAACAAGCTAACTGTGATTATACAACATTCAAATATCCAATTAGATAACACATAATAAAAGTGTAGGCTATATCATCAAAATAGTTCTTTGCAGTCCAATATCACACTTTTTTTTTTTGCAAATGAAGCAGCTACGAAAGCCTCAAGCTCTCGGGTGAAAGTGGGTTTCAAACTGAAGACCTGACAACAACTTATAAGGTCCCATCAGCTGAGATAACTGACACTATCAATCCAAAATATTCGCTAATACATGAGTCAAGAAGCTTCTCTTGACATTTATTTGAATTTCTAACCACTCAATCACTGAGACAATGAATAATGCAGTCCAGGAACCAAACTTAGTGGTTTAGTTTGTATTTGACATATCAAATTCCTACCTAAATGCATATCTTTACAGCAATAGAAGATTGAAACTAGTAGACACCTGACTGATACTGCAGCCTAGTAATCTAAATCATAATAGATTTACTTTACAAATTATTAGAGATAATTAGTCACATCTAAAATAGAGCCACAAAATAATTTGTTTAAATACTTGTGGTACAGGGGAACTTAAAATAACATTAAATGACTTAAAGTAGGTCAAACGGGTAAACCAAGTACAAGCCACATGAGATTAGTACATAAGGAGGGAAACAAAGCATACAGATCTCCTGATGACATATGATGGGGAAATTATGATAACAAAAGAGAATAACATAAAAACTTCCTAGGACATGTGTTTTCTCAGGCTTAGCATCTAGTTCCATTCTTATTACCTAACACTCTTGCACAAATTGTTGCACTAATAGATAGATCTATCTCAGAGTAACATTCAATTCTTAACTTCGAATTTTTAGAAACTTAAACTCTGGAAAATCAGATCTATGTGTTCTAGTACCACCAAATAGAGATGCAAGCCATAGGCCAGCCAATCAAATCAGATAAATGCCAAAGACATAGATAAACGAGTTAAAGAACGACACTTTTCTCCAGCATTGCACGCATATTTGAATTGTTTAGAAATAGAAGAAATCAGATCTATTCATAAGAATCACTTACTAATTCGGGTCCAGATTGTTTAGAATGTGCTGCCAGAAGGCAGATCTATAAGAAGAAAAAAAATGAGAATCAAAATCCGGCAATGGATCTAGCGTTGACTTACGAAGCAGTCATCGTCGATGGTGTAGATGTACTTCTTCTTGGAGACCATGTAGCCGAAGCATCGGCAGGCAGAGTCCTTGAAGGAGATGCAGTTGGCCTTGAGCCCAAGGATGCGGTTGATGTCGTTCCGGTTGTAGAGCTCGTAGTCGAACCCCTCCGGCACCTTGATCGTCTTGCTCGGGTCGCCATCCTGCACGATAATCAGGTGGTAGGGCTGGAAGAACGGCCGCCACATTTCCAAGAAATCCAGGTTCCGGATGGTAGGGATCACGATGTCGAGCTCATCCTTCAGCAGAGGCGTGCTCGGCACCGACGCTGCTCCCTCCTTCGCCGCCATCTCCGCCGCGCTCTCTCTCCTCCTTGATCGAAGAGGGGAACGAAAGGAACAAAAGAGAAATCGAATCGAAAGATGGAGACCAAACTGCGGATCTTTCTTTTCTCGCTTGCTCCGGGTTGTATAGAACGCTCGGCACGTGCCGGGTTTTAGGATGAAACGCCGGTGTTTGCCCCGAGATTAGCAACGACATAAGACGCGACTCGAGTGTCGCTCTCCGTGGGAAACGGTGGCCGCGAGCCAGCGATAAGGCTGAGCCACGTGTGAAGTCGTAACTCAAATAATGTGCCTCATGTGTGCATAAAAGTCGGATCGGTGTTCCCGGCGCGGATGGCCCGGTCCCACGTATGATGCGGTTCAGGTTGGCCGTTCATCAAAGTCGTCGCCACGATGTAAGCTTCCTAACAATGAAAGAAAATTATTTATTAATTCATTTTTTTTTAGAGAGCATGAAAATTCTCAAGGCTATTCTGACAAGCATAATAGATCGAGAGTGAGAGAAAATGACTTAATAAAATAAGAGTAAAAGAGAAGATGCTTTGCGTGTTAAAAAACACTGTTACAGTGGACGAGCCAAAATGGAGTAGTATGGCAGCTGGAATTGAAGCGTCAGCGACGCCAAAATGATAGTTGGAAGGTAGTGTCCATGGACGCCTCTATGTATTTTGTTTCCTCTCCATTTCCATGTGTTCTCTGTTCCTTGTCTGATGGCCAGATAAGTCAGAGTTGCAATGCCGGATGAAAAAGATTGGAACCTTATTCAACAGATTTTTCTCTGATTTTTTCATCATTCACAAGGTTTTATTGACATTGTGAACTCTGTCAGCAGCATTGATACCTATATATATATAGCATTCTGGGAAGAATGGACATGGGGACAAAAATTGCAGGATTTGTAGGCTCTAAAGAGAATAGAAAACGTTTTTCAGTAGGGATTGTAGAACTCGTTATCAAACTCACTATGATAGTTCAGAGATCTACATATATCTTAGGTGACGTGGTCGGATCTGTTCAATTATTTGGCTTTATCTATTTTTTTTTTTCCATTAAAAAAATTATAAAATAAGCCTTGTTAAACGATTCAGTTTTTAAAATGTTTTTTATATATTGTAACTTTAAAAATCTAAAGACCCTGAGCTCCGCAATTCACATTTTCATTAGTGAGTGATTTTAACTTATAGACGTTTTAAAAAAGTTTGGAACTTGATTTAATAAAAGTTATTTATATTTATTTAACATTAAAAACATATATATAATAAACCATGAAACTTATGAGCAATTTGTAAATAAATTTTCTCATTCGTATATAAAAATAATTATAAATTTATTTCTGTATTTAAATACATTAAAACAGTATTTTATAATATTCTACAATCCGTTCATAATATATTAAAAATAATAAAATAATATAAATTTTATGTATTGATCAATATCATTGGTTGAGTTTGAAAAAAAAAAATGAACTTAAATTAGATAAAAAAAATTTAAGAAACAAATTTGAACACATGTAAAGTAAGCTCTATTTAACTTATTTACACTCCTAATTTGAACTTAGCATGTTCAATCATACATTTCTCATGTCTTGACCATTTACACTATTGACTAGTTGTCATCCATAATTTACCTTCTCCTTATTGACCTAAGAATAGATTGATAAGGTACTAG
>JBBPFQ010746696.1:0-13831 GCA_037974815.1 Kaempferia elegans
TGGGTGATGTCGGACATCCGGAATAGGGCTCACCCGAACCCATTTCCGTCCTTCTCCTCGAGCGCGCTTCCTCCCCGACTTCTCGTCCCTCGGACGCCGCGCACGTCCTTCTCGTCCGCCGGTGTACTCTTCCGCAGTCTCCGCGTCCCTCTGATGCGCCGAGTCCGTCGACTCTCTCCCCGCGCTATCATTCTCGTTTGCTGCGTCTTTCGCTTGACTTCTTTTGCTTATAAGCTCCTGCACACTTAGACACAAAGATCAGACTACACAGGACCTAACCTAAGTAGGTTAGTCATATCAAAACTATCTGGGGACCAACAGAATGCTCTTATAATATTTATCCATATTGATTGTAATAATATTTAGATGACATTTGGTTTGAGGTATAGGAATAGAAATGAAAATAGATTTGATAGTAAACTGGAATGGAAATGACTTTAGTCATTTCAACACTACTCTTTGTTTTGTAAGTTGATATTAGAGATTAATGATTGATTGATTAATTACTTAATTAATTATAATTAAGGCTTAATAATTAATAATTAGTATTAATTACAATATTTGATTAATTTATTTAATTAAATGTTTAATTAATTTTGAATTAATTTATGATTAATTGAATAATTGATTAATAAATTAATTCCTTTATTTAATAATTAATTAGTATTAACTAAAGTAGTTGATTAATTTATTTATTTGAGGATTAATTTATTAATTAATTAATTTTTTTTATTAATTTAGAATTTAGTAAATGGTTAGTTAATTAATTTTAAATTTAATTGAAATAATTAATTATTTAAAATTAAAGTGATTAATTAGTTAATTATTTATTTATTTTAATAATTCCTAAATTCAATTTAAATTTAAAATAATTAATCAATTACTTCAATTAATAAGAATTAATGATTAATCCCTAATTAATTTATTATTTAATCAATTATTTTAATTAATTCTAAATCAATTTAAATTCAATCTATCAATTATTAATAGTCAAATTTCCAAATAAAATATTTCAATTTGATTCTAAAATATTCTCTTCAAATTTAAAGTAAATTATCTAGGTCCTTACTCCATTTATTTTTATATTTTAAACTTAATTTCTTAGATTATTTTTTATAAACATGAAAACAGCTATTTTTTTTTTTGGATAATTTAAAAACCTGTATTCCATTTGTATAATTTATACACATTTAATTAAAGATTGATCTTTAAAATATTTATCTCATTTCATATTTAAATTTTATTTTTTTTATGTATGTTAAACTAGTGACGATAACTCCTTTCCATGAGAACCTTCTTATCTCGATGGATCCCTCATAAATGAGTTATAAATATACGGGGAAATAGCTTTTATTTTCTATAATACTCAATTTTTTTTTAATGATTTAAAAAAAATAGTGTTTTTTTTCAGGGAAGTCAAATACTTTAAAAAAAAGAAATTACGTGAAATAAAAGAGTCCAAAATCATCATTATGGCGATATATTGGCGTCTAAAATATAATCCCAATGATACGTGTGATATGCACCCTTTCATTAATTTACTACAATTTCACGGAAGCAACGTCATCCTTGTGTCATAATTGTTTTAGGATAATATGAGGTCTAGAGGTCGAAGTTCAGCGTGTTCGAGTATATACCTTTCCATGTCTTAATCATTTGCACTAATGGCTAGTAGTCACTCGTGATTTACCTCTTCCGTGTTGGCCTGGGGACGAATTGACAGGGGCACTGGAAGCGAGCGAATCGTCTTTTACCATATAATTATTTTAGGGTAAAATTGTAGGAATTATTAGACATAGGTGGACTCATAAAGGGGTAAGGGAGTTTTTAACATAAAATGACTAAGTATATCCTTAAAGATTTAATTAATAAAATAAATTTATTTTATCCACAAAACCCCATTACCAATCCTTTTCTTAGCCGACAGTCTCTTCCACTCTTAAAAAAAAAAAAAAATCATCTCCTCCTTTAGCTTGATTTGTGAAGGTACACAGTTTGTCTTACTTCCCTACCCTTTTGGCGTTTCGATTTTGACCTTTTAGAAATATATATCATATTTATTTATTATTCTTTATATTTGTTGTTCTTTATGTATTAATTGTTAATTTGGTTCTTTTTAGTTTACATCTATTTTGATAGTAGGAATTTTAAATCTTTTCGATTGTTCCCGTCCGAAAATTGAGTAGATGAGCGGCCGACGAGGTAGTAGGCATGTTGACGGGGAAGGACTTGGAGCTACGGACCACAAAGAGAGTAAACGGGGGTCCCTGGATCAGTAGACACTTTAACGCTCAAGTTAGAACAGTGGCAGCGTAAAAATAAAGAAGAAGATGAATAGTAAATAGTAAAACAGTAATATGGATGTGCGTCTATGCATGTATTTGACTAACGAAGAGAACCCCTTTTTATCACCTCTCATAACCTCGGTAATAATGAGGCATCAGAGAATGTATATGTGTGTGTGCGTGTATTGACTTCACAAGGTTCCTTTATCCACCGCATCATCAGCCCTGGACCTAACATTTAGGAGACCCAGGGTGAAATGATAAAAATATGCTCCAAAATTTTTTTGTAATAAAGTAAAAATCATTTACAATGACTTCTTCTAACTTTTTAGATGTAAACTCATCTATAATATTATTAATTTTAAAATTTTCTAAAATCTCTTTTTCAATAGATAAAATTGCTAACTCATTCAATTGTCTTATGACATCATTGATCTTTTTAACAATTTTAAATTTGAGAAACTTCTTTGTCAATCCAACGATAGCAGACATAAAAAAAACTAAGCTAAACTTGAACAATTATTTTAAAAGTTTAATTCATTAATTCAGTTTATCTTAGTTTCTTTATTAAATAAGTTTGAACACCATCAAACTTACATCAGCTTACTTGTCCTTGGAAAATGTAATTCATTTCTTTTCCATATATTTTTATTTTTCAATATATTTTTTTATATTCCATCCAAATTAATTCTCAAAAAATAAAAAAAAAACACAATCGCTTACTCAGATTACCTACAAACTTGCCGAAGGCAGCTCGGCCCAATCCAATATCTGTTTAAGGCCTTTCCTCGTTTTCATTGTCATTCTCGTTGTAAATATCTAATAATTACAAAGGATATCTTAAAAATACTATATTATTTATTATCCTGTTTAAGTGAAAACATTTTATTTGACTTAAAACTACATTCTACATAAAGATTGTTTTTAATTTCAAATAAATAAATCTAATCTAATCTAATAATCAATCGATTCAGTTTAATCCATTCAATTTTATGGGAACTTTCTAATTTAGTCGGTAGAATTTGTTATTTCGATATAAAGTAGATTGAAAAAATAAAATTTTTAATTAATCAAATGGAGCTTTCTAATTCAGTAGGTCGAATTTATTATTTCGTACAAAAAAAAGAGATTTTAAAAATAAAATTTTTAATTAATCAAATGGAACTTTCTAATTCAACGACTGCGATTCCTCAATGCTACGCAGCCGGAGTGGGGCCCGCGACTTGGAATATTATTATTACATGCAATGCCATGCCGTCACATTTGATTTGCTACATATTTCACCACCTGCCAACGGGCAGCACCCAATTGGGTAAAAAAACAGAAAAAGAAGATAACCCAAAATGTACCCACGAAATCTACTTCCTTGTCCACCCGTTGTGCAAACTGATATATAATCGCGGTGTCATTGGAATGGGTAGCTCAAGGTGAATGGTGTGTGTGCCCCGTTGAATTCGGCGGTTAGTAAACGCGAGAGAGAGAGAAGGGTTGGTGGGAAGTAACCAAGTGAACAGGAAGCGCCGCGATTAGAGCAGCGGGTATAAGAAGAGGGGAGATGTCCCCAATTTCGCCATCGCCGAGATCTCCACTGGGGAAGGTTTGTTCTTGCTCTCCTTTCTTCTTTGCTTGTGCGATTTCTTCTGTGAGTTTGTGTTCGGTCGATCTCTTTCCCTTTTGGTTTAGTAGCTGTCGGGGGCTTTGCGTCAAGAGAGAGGATCTTTTCCTTGTTCGTCTCCGGCGCGATGGTTCTCGATCGAGATTTTTTTTTTTGGCTACGTTGATGGTTCTCGTGTTTTCTTTTAGTTTTTTTTGTACTGATTTGAACATGTTGCTCTGCTGTGGAGGAATCTTACCTTCTTTGTTCCTGCTCTGCCATTATCGTCGTCTTTTTTTATCAATGGCCAATCGCATATGTTGGAGTCGTTGTTGCTTATTCAGTTGATTCGCAGTATGAATCCACTACGGACCTATGCTAGTACAGCCTTATGAGGAATTGTACAGAATTTAAGGTGGAAGGACCAGGAAAAGCATGAGGATCTGATGCCGCAGCATTCTTGCTATTATTTGCTTACTGTCCAGACTCCAGATTTGATTAACATTTTACATATATAAAGATTTGTTTTTTTCGTTTCTTGCATTTAGAAAAAAATATATCCTTCCACAGGTTTGAATTTCCCCTATATGAAATTGATGCTATTAAATCTCTGTTTGTTGTCTTCGTCACAGTTGTTTATTGCTTTTGTATTCTTTATAGATGCAGATTAATCATAAATTTTTTTATCACGATCTTCATTTTTATATCATTTCTATACTCACTCTCTCTCTTTCTACCCCTACCATAAGAGCTTCACAAATTCCTAAAGAATACGGACAAATGATTGTTTCTGCATATGCTTATGCAGTTCACAGATTTGAAAGAATAAGCTTGGCTTACTTTGGTCAGCCATGTCAAAGGGATGCAATGTGGTGAATTCATTTTTGCAGCATGTGTCCTCGGAGAGCGACAATACTAAGAGTGAATCATTTTCAGAAGAAAAAGACATGGGATTTGTGAGGGAGGTTGGCTGTCTATCCATAATTGTTCTTGGTGCTTCGGGAGATCTTGCAAAGAAGAAAACATTTCCTGCACTTTTCCACCTTTTCGCCCAGGTTTGTTGCTTGGATTACCCCATCTCTTGGCATGCTTTTCATTTAGTTATTATTTGTTTTAGGGTAATCCAAGCATGTATTAGTTTGTAGAGTTGGTAGCAAATTTCTTCTGTGTTCCAGTTTAACTGAGTGTGACAAACAAAAGGCAACTCACTAGGAGTCTAGGATTGACAAATATTGTACTTACCACATGAAATTCTTTTTGGGATGTATTAGGAAAACAAATTTTTATGTTTTCTGGTTGTAATATTGTTAACCTTCTTTTTAATTTGATATATGATTCTGAAAATAAATTTGATTGCTTTGATTAATTGTGTACAATCATAGGTGCAAGTTATCAACTAATGTATTGTATTTTGTGGACATATACAGGGATTCCTACCGGAGAATGATGTACACATATTTGGTTATGCCAGGACAAAGCTTTCAGATGATGATCTTAGAGCACGCATCCGTGGGTAAGATTGTATCCTTTTCTTTAAATTTCTTCATCCTTAGCTTCATCAATAACTTCGCCTATCTAATATGACACTCCTTTGTGAAATGTGAGCTACCATCAATGCCACTCTATTTACCTTTTTGAATCATTTGGCTATTTGATTATGTTTTGATTTCTTGGTTGTATATCTAGTCTTGAATCAGATTTTCTCATTCCTTTTATTGCCTTAGAAATATGATAGATCCCTAGATAGTTAGTCTCCCGATTTTAGGGAACAAAGAATATCTAATTGTAGTCCTGTTGATATAATAAAGTACATTTATCATATTCTAGCTTCTCGTTTTAAAACTACTGGACTATAACAAAGGATTTTTACTATGGGGGCAGGTTACTTCATGGTCAGCTCTAATTCCTTACGCTTTTGGATAAGCACTAGATGAACTTATTACAGATATCCATGAGAAGCTTCTTCGATGTGCATTAATTGCAAATGTTAATTACATTGTTTGATAAAAGTATAAATAAATAAAATTAAAGTTTAAATTGTGGAGGTTAACTTTTGAAACCATATGTTTATGTTACATTGAACAAAAATTGAATTATACAATGTGATTTCACCAATAAAATAAGCTAGTGAATTATTAAGACGGGTGGGCAAGAATTGTAAACAGAGGTTTTGTATACTTTGGGTCTATTATTTAGCAAGGAGACATATTCAATGAATATGTCATTGAGTATGTGTTGATGGGATAAGAAGTATTAGGTCACCAAAGAAAGTTCTATCTAATGTAATTAGAAGTGTTTTAGAAAGATATGAATATTATTAATGCTATGGCCTTATTTTGGGGTTAGTTGCTGATAAGATCCATGCAATTGACCCCCCGGACAGTTGGGGCTTATTTGCTTCTTGTTGTTGTTCTATATCCAGTATCGAATCACAGTATTTGTTCTATGTTTTATGTTAATTTAGAAAAAGGAGAAAATTTTATTTTTAACTCGCATTATTCTTGAGAACTTCTCGAATCCTATCTTTGTTCAAATTGATGCCTGGAATTGTGAAAAGTTTCTTTTGTAAGTACTTCAGAGAAAAATTCACTAGTTATGGGATGTATTACAGAACTTCTGGTTATTCTGTGTCTAGTTCATTAATCTTTGAATTTGCACTTACAAACTTGCTAATGATGTTCAGATACCTACAAAAAGGAGTTTCAGCTGAGCAAGAGGATCTTCTATCAAGGTTCTTGCTATTGGTAAGTTGATCATATATCTTCTCCCTGTCCGAAATCTTGTGAATTCAAGAACTAAGATTTTTGGTAATTTCGCTTTGCAGATTAAATATGTCAGTGGTTCATATGACAGTGCAGATGGCTTTCAACTATTAAACAAGGCAATTTCCGAGCATGAGATATCAAAAAAAAGCCATCCAGGGATCTCTCGCAGACTATTTTACTTGGCACTTCCACCTTCTGTTTACCCTTCTGTTTGCAGAATGATAAGACAAAACTGCATGAACCCATGTAAGCTCCTGTGAATTCAGTAAGATGCTCAAATCACTAAATTAGTTGATGTAACTTGGGTAATTCTCCGACCAATGCCTCTGGTTTTGAGAAATTATTAGGACCAGAAACACACATTTTCCCTAAATGACAATTTTTCTCTTAATTGTACAGTGAAAATGTGTATCACTCTCAGGTGTTAGCTAACAGTCAACAATACATCAGTGTAAAGTAAATATAAAAAGTATTTACACTCAAGTCATATTCATTTGCTTTTAAGCAGGAATTCTAATAATAGTACTATTGAAAAGTAATTAAAATATGCATTAAATCTTCAAATTTTCTCTTATGGCATGACATCTATTGTGCACTCTTAGTTAAGAATTTCCAAAATGATACGTGTACCTCATTTTTTAGTTGTGCTACTTCTCATTTTTCATGTCAATTAAGAAGTTCAAATTAAGAGGATCGTTATCCATGTATATTAAGTTCTCACTCTTGGTTGTTTGTGTTTCCAAAATAATACTTTAAAACTACAAATATATCATTTTCCAAAATAATACTTTAAAACTACAAGTAATGGAACTCATTATTGCGTACTATTTTAGTTTTAGGTTTCAACTATTACATTCTTTGAAAACATATAAACTCCTTTTTATGCTTATGTAATTAACCTTTTCTTTCCTGTCACCTTAGAGAGCAACTCTGTTACACACTCGTATGATCATTCCAACTTCCTCTTCCTTTACCACCTGGCCCTAAAATAAGTTCCTGCCTTTCTTCATTTCATCCAAAAATGTGTAACATATGTTGTATAGTGGGCAGAATAGCTATTTATCTGCCTTATTAATCTATTTTAGGGAGATTTATGAAGTTTGACTTTGTTGTAGTCTTGTGTTATAGCATTTGCACACTTGAAGTACTTGACCATGCTATATGAAGATATTTTGAATTATCTTTTTCTTGATACTTCATTGTCTCGTAAGCTAATCTTTCCTGGTTTAAACTGATACTTCTCAGCTGATCTTGGTGGCTGGACTCGCATAGTGGTTGAGAAACCTTTTGGAAAGGACCTTAATTCTGCAGAAGATTTAAGTGCTCAACTTGGAGAGCTATTTACTGAAGAACAGCTGTATAGAATTGATCACTACCTGGGAAAGGAGTTGGTTCAGAACTTGGTAATTCTTTAAAAATCAGAAATGATAGTCTTCATTTTCTGAAGGAAAAATTGGAAGACAGGAGACCGAACCAGGCTTCTTTCATATTTTTTTACATTGGATTATTTAATTTCCTTTTTTGGTTGATTTTTTTTTTAAATAGTTTTTTTTACTTGAATTTGCAGCTTGTACTGCGTTTTGCCAATCGGTTGTTTTTGCCTCTTTGGAATCGTGACAACATTGCTAATATACAGGTAAGTTTTCCTCTTATATTTTCTTTAATTTGAGAAAAATAAGTAAATCGAATCATGAAGATAGTGTAGATGCATTCTATCATGCATATCATTACATGATTCATAGTTTTCTTCCAGGCATCAGGCATGTCATCTTGAACATTAAAATCTTTTCTAATTCTCCCAGCCATGAAGAGGATTAGTTCTTGTCTATGTAAAATACATATAAAAAGTGATTGTGAAATATATATATAAACTACATTTATTTGTTAAAATCTCCAAATGCATCTCCAATTTGTTAATTGATGTCATTTCAAATATTTTCATGAATCTACAGATTGTATTCAGGGAAGATTTTGGAACTGAAGGACGAGGAGGATACTTTGATGAATATGGGTATGCTTTTTATTTGCATCGTACAATTCACGAGTACACACCTTAAGTATAAGGATGAAAACTGTTATCAGATTTTTATTAGTAAAATGGTCAAAATTAAACTCATTTGTTATTTTGCAGAATTATTCGAGATATCATTCAAAATCATTTGCTGCAGGTAATTGAAAGTAAATGATTTTATTTTTTATTAATGCATTACATGCCTGCATATTCTATGTAATGAAATAAATTCTCAATTGATAAGAAATTTGCAGAATAGATTAAATATTCTCCCCCTATTCCGCTAATACTTAAGAGCAATAAATGTTATAGTTTTTTGTCTCTAGCTCATCCTTGATTATCAGATATACCTTCACATGTTGGTAACATTAAAGTAACAATACAGTTATTACTGATTAGATATGGTATGTAAAGACTACTCTGTATGTCTTAAAATGATTATATATAGAAAAACACTTCAGCTGAGCCGTTTTCAACATCTTTCATATGCTCACTGGGCAACTTGAGTTTAAATAAATCATGGTGTGAAATAAAAGGTAAGATCAATCTGGACCGTACTGACTAATTATTCTAGATTTTTTTTTTAACTGTAGGTCCATGTCAATCCTGCATGAGGATAATTATTTATTTTGACTAGTGATAAAACTTACATAGAGCGAAAAAGTTTTTTGTAGCCAACCGCATAGTCGGGACAATTATGTCTTTGATGATGACAATGAATAATTGAAGAAAATTTGAAACTAGACTTTTTTTTGGATTACTTTGACTATGGCTGCATCATAAATTAATATGCTTTGTAATATTTTCACATCACATATAATGTAATTATGTCTGTCTTTTGGGGTCAATTATGTCACTATCTTCTTTACAATTTATATAAAAAATAATCGACGTTACAAGTGAAAATGCTGAGGTGTAATATACTTGGTTTCGGATTGCTGCAGGTATTTTGTTTGGTTGCTATGGAGAAACCTATTTCACTTAAGCCTGAACACGTTCGGGATGAGAAAGTGAAGGTCATACTCTTTGTTTAATGCAAGAACTTACTTGTATCTTTAATTTCTTACCCTCTTAATGTTTATCAAGCCCAATTTCTTGTCTGGAGTACATCAACAAATGTCACATTAGCTTTTCTGGCCATAGCCCTGTGAATCCATCTGATCACTTTTGTATCTTTCAGGTTCTTCAGTCTGTGCTACCCATAAAGCATGAAGAAGTAATCCTCGGACAATACGAGGGCTATAAAGATGACCCAACTGTCTCTGACAGTTCAAACGCCCCTACATTTGCTACTGTTGTTTTGCGTATACACAATGAAAGATGGGAAGGTTCAGTTTGTTTTCCTTACCTGTCGATTTCACTATAAGATTTTCTGAATATTTATTTCTGTAAAGGTCTCTCTGAGTTACTGACACTTAATAATCATGCAATACAGGCGTCCCTTTTATATTAAAGGCAGGAAAAGCTCTGAATAGCAGGAAAGCTGAAATTCGTGTTCAATTTAAGGATGTTCCTGGGGACATCTTCAAATGTATGTCATTTAAATTTTAGTCTCCCTCTCTATCCTCAATGATCTTTTTATAAGCTCCTGTTGATTAGTCTATGTTCAAGCACCTCAATTATTGGATGACAATTAGATTTAGACCGTATCTGTAGAACTCTATATTGAATAGTGTTGTATAGTTGATAACTTTTACCATATCTCAGTTTCTTGCTCAATTGTTGTCTTAGTTAACTTTCACTATTTTATATAGTTTCTACAAATTTAACTTAGAATAGTATATTTTATCTGAATCCATCATTATTAATGTGCAAGGTCAAAAGCAAGGGAGAAATGAATTCGTCATTCGCTTGCAACCATCAGAGGCCATGTATATGAAACTAACAGTAAGTTCAATATGATTCTTAGGCATATATAAGGTAGCATATATAAGGTCATTTGCAGGGCCTATGAGGTGGCATATATAAGGTCATTTGCAGGGCCTTGCATTGCAATAACTATTTCATAGATGGTACTACCTAAGTCACGTTCAACCTTTTAATTCGATGTTGAAGAGACATTCAATTTAAGAATAAATCTGTTATTTTAATATATATTCTTCTATTGAAATTCTTCCTTCTGTACGCCAAAAAATAAAAAGAATACCGTAAATTAGCAACTAATGCCTTGTCTCTAGGTGGTGTTTCTATGCATAAACATCATCTAGAACTGCGAGATCATTGTATTTGTAGGTGTGTCATATCGTGAAGTAATTTTAGCAAACTGTTCTATGTGATACTTGGAGTATTTTTTTTGCTCCTGCTTTTGGAGATTCTAGATTGTTTTGTATGATGTCATGTTCTTCCTATCACAATTTTCTTTGTTTTTTTTTTGTATAATGCAGCTCAAGAAACCTGGATTGGAAATGTCAACCATACAAAGTGAATTGGATTTATCCTATGGGCTAAGGTATCAAGATGTCAAAATCCCAGAGGCATACGAGCGGTTAATCTTGGACACGTATGTTCTCATAACTTTTAATTGTTGCCTTTTCTATATATTGCTTTACACCACCGATGCTAAAATTATGAATGGGTTTCAAATTCCAAATTGATTGGTGCAAGAAGCTTGGAGTTTCTGGTTCAGGTTTCATTTGTCCTATATGATCTAGATCTAGATCAAGTAGCTAATTCTAGTTTGAACTTTCAATTTTTCCTTATTGACGACATCATAGAAGAAATTATATTCTGACACTTGTTCAACCCCATGTTTGACAGAATAAGGGGTGACCAGCAGCACTTTGTGCGTAGAGATGAGCTGAAAGTAAGTGTATTCATACCTAATCCATATAAATAAACCTAGAATCTCAATGTTTTGTATCAAAATTGTAGGTGGCATGGGAGATATTTACTCCTCTTCTGCACAGTATCGATGACGGAGAACTGAAGCCTATTCCATATAAACCAGGCAGCCGTGGACCAGAAGAAGCCGATGAATTGCTTGCAAGAGCAGGATATGTGCAAACACACGGCTACGTATGGATTCCACCCACCCTTGCATAGATTATCTCAACTCCAGTATGCATAGGATAGCAATGCATTCCTTTATATATATGAGCTTAGTGTGTGTCTCTGCATTAGATGGTACGAATCTATGGTATCTAGAGGGCATCTCATGTTTATGTCCTTAGCTTCTACTCCACTTTGATCATGTTTTCAAATAAATGGAGTTTGTGCTTCTGTTTTCTATTTTGTCTCCTAATTGTTGTAGCCTTTGTATCTTCATATCGCAATGTTTTGGAGAAAAGTTAAACCGACACATTTTTCTTTCCCTTTCAATCTACATAGATTTCACTAAAAGAATTTGGATAAAGTGATTTAATGCCCTTACACCAGTTGAACGCCCAACTCAAGTTCGAGACAAGTGACAGTATCGTTACCCACATTAGTGCTACCAGTGAAGTGAATCCTTATTTGCAATGCAGCTCGATATTCTCAAAATTCTAAATGCAATGTCTAGTGCATATGGGTTGCTCAAACGCCACAAATTGTGTTGGCAAATAAACAAAGTGTTCCTAAAGATGATCTTTCCGGATTAACTTATGATTTAAGATTATTTTCATTCATTTTTTAAAGAAAATATCCACTTTTAATCCTAAATTGTTTAAATTTTATTTATTTTAGGTTGTTTTGTAATTATTATTTTTAATTATGTGTGTCAGTTTTTTAAATTGGAAGTATAGATTTGATTGTTCTTTTAATTTTAATTAATTTTATTTTGATAAAATATTAGAGACATATATTTTTTATTATTTGAATGTAAATATTTCTATTAAAAAAATATGATTTTATATTATATAAAATGTATGAAAAAAACTATAATTTTATTATTTTTAAATTAAATCCATATATACTGGTCCCAACCACCTAAGACATCAAAAGATACGAGCTGACCCTAGAAGTTTATGGAAGGATTCGAACGGACACAATTACTCTAATGTAACAAGGATTCGAATAAACATGTTTAGATTAGATTCCTTTTATATAAAAAATTAAATAAAAATATAACTATTAAATTTAACTTTGAATTGAATGCCAATCAATTTCATGAAGCTCATGAATCATGTTGATCGGCATAAATCCTTATCGCCATCCTTCTTTCTCCGATGAGGCGCTGTTCCAATCATTACGACTTATCAAACTTTAGCGATCTAGGATCTACAATTGCTCTGTAGTAAATCCGGTCTCTGTTATGAACACGCAGCCTATAATTTTTATTTGATTTTATTTATTTTCCGTGCAGATAGTCTTTGAATTAAATATATCGTCTTCCAAATTTAGTTTAACGGATTTATGTTACAAAAATTTAAAATTTTTGCCAAGTCCATGAGGTGGACCATACAAAACAGATAGAAGAAACATACTACACATGGCTACATATGGATTCCACCCATCCTTGCATTTCTCCCTTGGAAGATGTTCTCATGGAATCGGCATCAGCCCCAGGAGCAGGACTAGCACCAACCCGCACCTGGTTAATTGTATAGTAACTGACCTAGCTACATCACCTCCTGATTCAGAGCAGCTATTGTGTCCTTCATACGTTGAGTTGGTTTGTTTACAACTGCATCATTGAGATCCTCAAGCTTGGATTCGACATTCTCCTTGACCGCAACAGGAACCTTATCTCTAAGCCCCTGAGTTACTTTTCTGTCCAGTAAATCAGCCTTGTACATGGATCTGCACTGACGAGGTCGCAATGGATGGTGAGATAACTGATGAGCCCTGAGTTTGGGTTGAAAGCTCACTAACCTTCCGAAGAACACAACATTTGCCAACCTTCCGAGAGTTCGTGCGAGACAACAAATCGCTCGGCAGGATGCCAATGGTAATACAAGAAAGAACCGAGATATCAGGCAAGTGGGAAGGTGAGATAAGATTTTTTCCTAACATTTAAAATTTTCTTATATCATGCTTCATATATTATGGAGATTCTTTTTCTGATCAAGAGGAACGATCTAAATCATTGGACAAGAAGAGGAATGTCATCGGCATATAGAACCAGTCCAAGTCTGTGATTTACCAGACAGAAAAGCAACTCATGGAGCTCGGAGATAAGGTACCTGCTGCGATGAGGGAGAAGGTTGAAGCAAAGGTAAAGGATCTCAAGGATGCTGCTGCAAACGAATCAACTCAA
>JBBPFQ010747005.1:0-13823 GCA_037974815.1 Kaempferia elegans
CCGTGATTTACCTTTTCTATATTTACTTAGAGATGGATTGACGGAGACACTAGAGTGAGAGAATCACCTTTTACCACATAACATTAATTTTTTATTGTTTATTTATTTTTCAAAATTTCTCATATCGGATTTTAAAGGAAAAATCTTTTTAGATGTTCATGTGTGTGGCGTATAGAGGTGTGATAAATCAAAACTCATTTACTATAATTTATATCAATTATGTTTACAATTATTGTAGTAGTTAATTTTGATTAAATGGTTAAATGCCGAAATTAACATAATTTTAATTAGATTTAAATAACTTTAGTTGATATTTTTATATAATAACATTTTTTAAATAGTTCTAATCATACTTTTAATTAGTTTTATAGAAATTATAATCATAATTAATACAACTATACTCAAATATTTTTAAAATAAAAATTAAGATGATGCACCTTTTCCTTTCATTTTTAAAATTGCATACTCTTTTACGGTAATAAAAAATAAAGGAGCATTAATTTTTTCTCAAAAACTTATAGGAAAAAATTAAATCAGCTTTCATCAGCTATGTCATTATGATCATCCTGTGCTGCCCGTCCCTTAAATATGTGAAAGAAGATAAATTATAAAATTAATTTATAATTGATGACTAAGTTAGTTAGGGGTTGGAAGGAATTTTTTTCTCTAGAGGTTGAAATTCGGCGTGCCTGAGCATATACCTCCCCCATGTCTTAACCATTTGCACTTATAGCTAGTAGCCACCCGTAATTTACCTCCTCCTTGTTAGTCTGGGGACGGATTGGCGGGGGCACTGGGGCGAGCGATTTCGCCTTTTGTCACATGGAAGAAATTTTTTTTCAAGGACATGCACCCAATAAAAATTAATTTCTTATCCTATTATAATAAATTTACTACAAATGAGTGTCTATTAGACACACTATAGATGTGCACCCTTTTTTTCATTTAAAGTCAAAATGGATGCTCCATTTAAATTAACTATCCCAAATTGATTGGATTTTAAGATTTAGGTTCTAGTAGATAGCAAGTTTGTAGGTGTTTGCTACAATGTATAGAAGCTAGCAGGTTGTTAACATATACAACAATGTTATTATCTATTTTTAATTTTAGTTATTAGAGAATGATAACTTGGTTAAACATAATATTTTAAATTATAAAATAAATTAATATGACTGTATGACACCCATTATATTTAAAATTAATAATATATATATATATCACGATCAACTGTATATAAACTAACATATAGCAGATAGTTGCAATCTTTTGTAACAGTATCATTATTTAATATTGATTTTACTTATTCAAAATGATAAGATAATTAAATAACATTTCGATGCGTAAAATAAATTAAAAGGATACCATAATAACCACTATATTTTAAATAGATACTATCTAATTAACATTTATTGTGTAAAAGCTAATAACTATAATAGTGTCATTATATATTTTACTTAGTTAAGACAATATTTTAATGAACAAGAACTTGATGACATCGTTATATTTTAAATAAATATCATTTAAACACAAGACTATATAAAAACTATATAAAGCTGTTGCAATGTGTAACTATGGTTCATAAAGTGTCATTATATAATTTTGATTTTAGGGATAAGTGAATTAAAATAATAATTTAAATTATAAAATAAATGAAGGAGATTTCATAACATGTATTATACAAACATGATCGATAGAATCTTTCTCTCTTGAGGTGGTACGATGGTTAAGATGTAACGATTACCATATGAGGTCATAGGATAAAATTTTAACGTGTCTGAGTATGTCATTCCCGTGCTTTGACCATTTATACTAATGACTAGTAGTCATTCGTAATTTATCTTCTCTATATTATTTATAAGATAAATTGACAGGAATATTAAAAGCAAACTAAACACCTTCTACTTAGTGATCCGTAGAATCTTCCAGTTAGCTGCACGCAAAAATTTTAAAATCTGATCTAGAATATTTGAGATAGTTTAAAGATGAACATTTGAATTTTTTTTCTCCCAAATTTACACAAGTCTTTGTCAAGCTATTTATGGCGTATTTTTTATATTTTAATAAAACTCATATATATTTTGCAAACCAATATAACGGACGTACAGTTGGTCTTCCCAACACTTTTCGTCCACGAGTAAAAGATATATATGCTTTATTTATTTAGGGAAGGCTTTATTTCCAAAGAATTCGACATCCACAAGATTTCAAAGGCGGTTAAATTAACGGATAAGATTTCAGAGGAGAAGACTGTTGTCGTCACGAGAAAGTAACGAAAATTAGCATTTTTAGGTGATAAATGTTTTTGTCACGGAAATAAACTCTCTGAATTAAATTCTCAGAATAAGGCATCGAAGCAGGCACGTGTCCGCAATCGCCTGTTCCTCTATCCTTCTCGAACGGCTCAGATTCACCGATTTCGCAGCTGCTATTTGTGTGTGGGAAAGAGGAGTACGATTGACCGTTGGGATTTAGAGAACTCCTCGCCAGATTGCATCCTGACCGTCAATTGTTCACATAGAAAGGGGAAAGCGAAGCAGTTGAGAAGCGGATCGAGCGCCGGAAATCGAGCTGCGCCGGTGGAGAAATCGCTTCCAGCTTAACGAGAGCGGTGGAAATCGGTTACTTTGGTCGGAAGCTTCTCCTCCTCCTTCTTCTGGCGATGGCAATCTGAGAATCGTACCTCTCTTTTTCTCGCTGGACTTGTGTGTTGGTGTCGTCGTTCGAGAAGCCCTCGGATGGCGTCGGAGGCGTGCTCACTGGTCCTCGGGTGCGGCTGGATCCGCGCGACGCCCCGATCCCCTCGCTTTGCTTTATTTTTGCCTTCCCGGTCGCTCGCGGTCTCCTGCAAGATGCGGCAGAAGCATTTCAGGTTCGTTCCCGCATTCCCTCTCTCGGTTTTCCGTTCTCGGTCGGATAGCGATATAGATGAGAAAAGGGCATTTGTGTGGATATAGCCATAAGATGATTCAGGAATTAACTATGATGCAGCTCGAGTTAAGCTAATCATTTTCAGCTTAAATAATGTCTTGCTCGAAAAATACAGTTCCCAGCAAAAGAGACAGCAAATTAAACGAGTTTCTAGAGAGCATTTGAGATCAAATATTAATTCCGAATCTCACAACAATGGCAATGGCGTTTCTCAAAAAGCTAGTTCTGATGGTTTATCAAATCAAGGTCAGGAATCTGTTTTATGCAATGACGCTGACTCTGAGCATGATAGCAAGGATATGGCAGCAGCATCTGTTGAAGAGACAAAAAGTGAGGTATTATATTCTTTTTGTTAATTTTTTGATAAATTTATTTTCTCCTTATGATTGTAAATCACCTTTAGGTCAATCAAATTTTGATATGGTACTTTCTGGATATCATTTCTTGTAGTAGACTTGATCCTTTTAGGTTATTCTCTTTAAAGAACACTGCTTATCATTTTATCTTTAGCAATAGAGTATCTCTGGGATTGTGTTGTGAAGTAGTTCTGCACTTGTCATTTGTAATTTCGACTGGACCTGTTGGATATTTTAGTGGTTGGATAATTGGATTGCTAAAACTTGATAATGAATACAACTAAGAAGGATATTAAAAGAGTTGGTTTCAAATTTGTTTCTTTTACATTTATAGCACAAAGGACAATTGAAAATTTTTTCCTCTCCCCATTTTATTGGTATAAAAATTGGGTTTTCTAATGAATCTAATCAGTATCTGACATTACTTATCATGGAATAATTAAGTGGATATGTTACTCTGAATGAGTTGATAATATACCTCTCCCCCTTTGGTTTATGTGCAAAAGTGCTTATGTTTATGTCTTATTTTGATCGAGAACTATTCTGAAATATAACTACTGAGTATGCAAGTGTTTTTATGTTTTTTACCTCTGTAAGTAAATGCTTTAAGGTCATATTCTCCTTGAACTAATCCCGCTGTGTTTATTTACTTCATATCTCCCTTAACAACCTTTTTACTAGCTTCGGCTTACTTCTCTATGTTGTATAGATAACCCTTTGGTTTTTTTTTAATATTGATTTTATTGATTGCTGACGGCTTTCATCAATTCTTTGAAGATCAATTTTTCTCTTACAGATGGAGGATGAAGTTATACAAGAGCATCCAAGCATTCCTCTTGAGGATTTGAAATCTATGATCAGAAATGTTGAGAAAGGTAGCCATACTCCTTACATGTCAAATTGTTATCTATATCAAGTTATCTGGCTCTCAAATTTTGTATATTTTCTTTGCTAGATGTTTCCTTTCTTAATCAAGCTGAAGTTGGTGCACTTCAGGAACTTGATCAAATTCTTTCAGACAAAGAGGCTCTGCAAGCCGAAATAAACATAAAAGAGATGAAATTGGCAGAAACAGATGCACAGATTAAAGTTGCTGCTCAAGAGAAGATAAATGTGGAACTCCTTGAAGATCAACTTGAAAAGCTTAAGGAAATAGCGCCTTCAGGGAATGGTATCATGGAAGGAAATCATAGTTCTTTTAGTGGTGAATTTCCTATTGTTTTGGAACTTAATGCCCTAAGAAAAGAGTATTCAGTGGTAAAGGCTGATATACAGACTCTTAAGTTGAAACTTGATGATGTTATTGAAACAGAGAAGCGTGTATCACTGCTGGAGAAAGAATGTTGTCAGTTGGATACTTCCCTGACAGAGTTGCAGTCCCAGTTTACAAATGCTCAAGTTGATGTTGATAGACTTTCTTCTCTACCATCTTATTACAAAGCATTGTCAGAGAAGGTAAAAAAAATGCTAGGATCAGTTGATAGCTCTAACATAGAGGATCAGGCTTCGTTAGATTTTTCTGAATTTGCTAAGCTGAAGCAGAAGGTTGATAAGTTAGAAGCTTCAATAAGCAAAGCAAATATGACAGAACTTCCATATGAAAAATTTCGTCTTTATGAGGAGATTTTGCAGCAAAAAATTGAAAGTTTTGAGAAGCAGTTGCAAGTTTCTGATCAAGAAATACATTCTCAAATTCAACTGTTTCAAGAATCAGTTAGAGAATTTCAGGATACATTGGATAAGCTCCAAGAGGATAGTAAGAAAAGATCACAAGAACAGATTTTGGAAAATTTACCTTGGGAGTTTTGGAGCCGTTTGCTGCTTCTAATTGATGGTTGGTTGCTTGAGAAGAAGATATCAACCAATGACGCCAAGTCATTGCGAGATATGGCATGGAAGAAAGATTCTCGAATTCGTGATGCGTATTTGGCCTGTGAGAGTAAGGGTGAGCATGAAAGGTTGACTACCTTCCTGAAGTTGACGTACACCAGTACAAGGTTTGGTTTCTTATTGATATTCAGATGTTTTTGTACGACACTCACTGATGAAAGTTCATATGGTTACTCTTTATTTTTTTTGTTTCTCTTATGCAGGCCAGGATTGCACATTATCCATATTGCTGCAGAAATGGCACCAGTTGCAAAGGTGAGCCAAACCTGTAACTTACATAATGTGAACTATTTGTTGCTTGTATCAGAACTTTGTGTTCTTATATTCAAAGTTTTAATCAGATGAGTTCTTATTTACTGCTCAGACATGTTGAAGTGGTTTTAGGATACTTTTAGATTCCTTCTTTTGCTTTTTGAAGTGCCTTCTAAGTATTGTTGCAAGTGAGCATTCTGCATTTAATGTCTGCTTCGCCTCTTGAGTAATAATAAACAGATATTTCTGTTAAAATACTTGTGCATATTACAATATCTATTTGCTTTTATGTTTTTGTTGTGCACTTTCACTAACTCTTGGACCTCTTAACTTTCCATTCCTACATATTCTATGTAAATTATGAAATTTATGTGAAGGAATAGGGATGGAATAATATTGTCAGCTGCTATGAATCAAAGGCAATTAAGGAAGAAACAACATCCTGAAGTCTAAACATGATAATCCAACTGAAAGTTTGTATTTTAAGTGCTGTGTACTTGCATATGTTCTACCAGAAAATTACCCTTATGAACTTCAATGTTTCTTTCTATTACTTTTAATTATTTTGTGATCTATCTTTATTTTTAGGTTGGTGGTTTAGGGGATGTTATCACTGGTCTCGGTAAAGCATTGCAGAGGAAGGGACACCTAGTAGAAATTGTCCTTCCAAAATATGATTGTATACAGTATGATCTTATTACTGACCTGAAGGTATATTACATTGCTGTTTGTACCAGTTCCTACTTTTGGGATGATACGGTGTTACTGTAGGTTCTCAGTATAGTTGATGTTGCAGGCACTAGATGTTGTGATAGAGTCTTATTTTGATGGACGACTATTCAGGAACAAAATTTGGGTTGGGACTATTGAAGGTGTAAAGCTAAGTTTATTCTGATTTTTAACTTGTATTAGATATACAAATTGAGCTTGACAGAAATGCAATTTTCAGGTCTGCCTGTTTATTTTATAGAGCCTCACCATCCAGCAAAGTTCTTCTGGAGAGGAACATATTATGGAGAGCCTGATGACTTCAAACGATTTTCGTTTTTCAGTCGTGCTGCACTTGAGTTGCTCTATGAAGCTGGGAAAAGGCCTGACATAATCCATTGTCATGATTGGCAGACAGCCTTTGTTGTATGGACCAAATCCTATCTTCTTAAATCGTGCTGTCTGATGGTCATTGATTTCTATTGAAATTTAATGGACCTTAGCTTTATACATCTATGGTTTATTAACATAATCATATTTAAAAAAAAAATAATTAGGCACCACTTTATTGGGACATATATGCTGCAAAGGGTTTGAATTCAGCTAGAATTTGCTTTACCTGCCACAACTTTGAGCATCAAGGAACAGCTCCTGCTTCAGAATTGTCATCATGTGGTCTTGATGTTCACCAGATGAACAGATCTGATAGGATGCAGGATAATTCGGCACATGACAGAGTTAATCCTGTCAAAGTAATTCCATAAATCACTATGCAATTGTTTAAGGAATAAAACTATGTAAATCTTTTTTTCCATGTTACTCTTCTAATGCAATTTGTCAAAATTTCAGGGTGCAATTGTATTCTCTAACATTGTTACTACTGTATCACCAACATATGCTCAAGAAGTTTGTACCAAAGAGGTAATTTTTTTCTGGGAACATCTGCAATTGATTATTTTTTTGTTATTTGGATGTTTGTGGTGACAGCTGCATTTTTCTTGCTATATATTTATCTTTGTGGTTTGTAATATATCTTTGCAGTTCGTTCTCTGCTAACTAGAATGCTTAAACTACTAACTTCAGTGAATCTGCAAACCTAAAAGCATGTAAATTTATGCAGATCATTACAAATCAAGTTGTTAAAGATGCCAGAACCCCTGAAAGAAGAAACAAGTGCACAGTGAAGATTAAAATGTTGCAAGAAATTCAACAATGTTTCTTGTAACTTACATCCTAGATAGAATTGCATGGGGTTAGTTTTCACATGGTTCAGTTACTTTGAAAATAATCTATGTGATTGGTCGAGCCACACTGGTATGTGTGTGTTTGGAAGCCTCAAGCTTCTTAATTGGTGCACCTAATCACGAAGGAGAACAGTCCTTCAAAAAGCATACTAGTATTTGAGAAGGAAAACATTGGACTATATTTAGTAATAGAGGCCAATTGCTTCATATATATATGACTCAATACATAATAACTAAATGTCCCATGTGGGCTAAACCAATAACACATATGTCTAATAACTAGTACTCAAGTTGCAACATAGATATTATCAAGTGCAGCTTGTTACATAAAACGTAAAAAATCACAAATATTATAATAAAAAAATGAAAAGACACTCATCAAAGATGATTACAGTGATTGGAAGGCCACTGATCTTGATAAAAGTTGAAGGCTGAACTTGATAAATTGAATTGATTTGTCTTCTAATGAGCAAACTAGTTGAGTACAATCTTCCTTCATAAACTCCCCTAATTAAAATGCCTAAGGATTCTGCAGTTTGCATGATCAAAGTGATAAATTTTGAAGAATTGATATTAGAGTTTTATTGTCTACCCATGAGTAGAGGAGTTAATAACAGAAGAGAGATTGAGTGTTAGAGAATTCCCAGCTTGCCTACTAATGTCCAAAAACTGAGTGCTGGATAAATGCCCACATGAACATTACAAACAAAATATTACTCTCAGCATATGGCTTTAAACGTACTGTTGCATGAAACTTAAAACACAAAAGGTAACATTTGGTTGGTTATAGATTTTCCACAATGATTAAGTACTCGGAAAGTTCCTAATACCATGGCAGTGTATGTTCAAATGAAATGGAATTAAAGTTTTCACAAAATATTTTTCTGGTGAAATTGGATAACTAATTTTCATTTTATTTTGTTCTTCTCATATTTTGGTTCAAAATCCCAAATTGTATATGAGTGGTAAGAAGTAATCCGACGAAGGACTAGTCTACATGGACCATCTATTAAAGTAATATAACTTTTTTCTTTGTTGGTAACACAGTATTTGTTCATTTCTACCTCGTAAAATTTGTCAAAGAGTTCTGAACTATTACTAATCGTGACTCAATATCATATCAGGACTTGGTTTTTATAGTCTAAAGAATAGGGTAAACTTAATAGATAACAATTCTTATTTAATGGGTATACCCAAATTGTTCATAGTTCTAAGTTGTTATTGTTGCCAGCAAAGTAACTGATTTGATAAAAACAATATGGTGCAAGTTTTCTTTTTCTTTTTTCTAATCAAGTACATTGTTAGCTGTGGGATTGGCTTTAATATCAGTTAATGGTGAATAAGAAGGCAACAAGCTCTAGCTAACTGGTCTCTTTTGCAACATTTTATATTTTAATTTAGTTATTTAGTTGTACTAAATTCCTAACAGATTCATAAAGTTTTTTCTTGTCTTTTGTTAATTAGTTAAGAATGTAGAGTACAACCTTGCAAAGTGCTTCAACTTGCACTTTTATGAATCAATAAGCTTCCTAGAGGCCCAATCCATAATGTCAATGTTAGCATTGAATTCCTCATCCTATCATTTGGAAAATGAGTTGTACTAGCTCACATTAAGTTGCTATTGTGGTACATATGATCTGTTTATCCAGTGTTGATCTGCCTCTACTTTGCTAACCAATTTTTGTTGATATGATACTGCACTAAGTTTGACATTTTGGAACAATATATATACCTTTAGTAATTTTCTGTACTCTGATGCGCCTTAGCTTTTTTGTGACAGGGTGGTCGTGGTCTCCATGAAACATTAAAATCATTTTCCAAGAAATTTGTTGGAATTCTTAATGGTATTGATACGGATGCATGGAATCCATCCACAGATAAGTACATTAGTGCCCAATACCATGCTGATGATCTTCGGGGGAAAGCAGAGAACAAGAATGCTATAAGGAAGCATCTTAAACTTTCATGGTCAAACAGTTCTCAGCCGCTGGTAAATTTTTTCAAATAAAAATAATAGCAAGACATCCTGTTTCTGAGTTTCTTGCTTTCTTAGGGTTAATTCAAGACAAAGCATAATGAACTTCCTACAAAAAGCATGATATCTGACTGTTTTCTTTTGTTCCTTAGAGCTAAGGTTATAAATTGATGCCAGAGAAAGCTTTGAAACGATCCTAAGGAGGTCATTTCAAAGATTACTTCAATTTCCCATTTAACCGAGAAGAATTAGAATAAACTGTCCTCTTTATTTTCTCAATTAGTTTTTTCCCTTGGAACCCACCCTATCATTTTTCTCATAATTAGTTTTTGTCATTGTAGATAAAACACACTTTTGGTCACCTTTCCCTACGAGTCTTTTTTGTGTCAATCAAGTTAGGATCCCTCAATTATTACTTCCTTAATTGTGTTCCACTTAGATAGGATATTGTGTACTATCACTTCTCCTTTTGTTTTAAGTTGTTTTCTCGTTTTGGTATATTGCCACACGTTATAAAAAAAATTTATTGTACACTCTTCGGATATTAACTCGTTGAGAGGCTTAAACTCTTTTGCAATTGCTATACTTGTATTATAATGGAAACTTGCATACATGTAAATTATCACACATGAGTATGGCGACAATAAGAGTTAAGCCCCAACTTTTGTGGCTTTATCATTGGGATTTTTTCCAAGCATTAAGATTATGATCATGCATCTCAATCACATGTTATATAAGGAGCTACAAGTACTCCTTGCATTATTATGCACGGTAAATCTAGATGACTAGAATTTCTAGCCAGCTAGAAAATAAATTTACCTAGTTAGGAAATTAATTAAATATTATTAATGATATTTACACATAATATAGTGAGATAATTTTTAAAAATTAAATATGAAAATAGATGGAAAGGATATAATTAATTCATAAAATATGATATTACTTAAATACCCTTAATAATCATCCTAAAAATTATAAAAAAAAATTCTGGCAGGCCATATTCTAGCCATTTAGCATTGTCCTTAGCTTAATTGCATCTCCAGAAGGACCCAACAAAGTATTGCTTACTACAACCATGGAGAATAGTCAAAATGTATTAGTCAAAGATGAACCAATTGAAGCAATCGCACTTGTATCCTCAGATATCTCAACTCATTTGGTCATACAATACAAGCATGCAATAATTTTGGTGTTCTTTATGGTCAATTATATAGTAATAATCTATAAGTTGGACAATTTGATCACCCACTTAAAAATTTCAGGATGTCATATACTGGCAGATCAGCTTGGTGCCATGTAATAAAAAACATTTTTAAATTTCATTTCAAATTTTTGCTTGCATGCATATTAATAAGATACCTGCAATAGTTTCTTCCCTAAGTTTATTCTAATTATAATTTTCTCATTATCCTACATAATGGTAGTTTATTCTGATTTCTACTCTCATATTTGATGTGAGATATAGCTCAATCTTCAAACTCCATTTAAATTCGTCTTTTTAACCAAAAACACCATCCTTTTGAACCTGATTCCATTGTTTTGTCACCTAAAGGTTGGATGCATCACACGTCTCGTACCACAAAAAGGCGTGCATCTTATCAGACATGCAATTTATCGTACATTGGAGTTGGGAGGACAGTTCGTGCTTCTTGGCTCAAGTCCAGTACTACATATTCAAGTAACGTATTCTTATCCCCTGTTGATTTGATAAAAATTAACTTATTCTAGTTTTTAATGTGACCTTATTTGTTCTCAAACAACAATGATTTTTTTTTGTGATATCTGCAATAAACTTTATTTACTTGAACATGGCTTGTGTGCTAAGCATCCTGATGATCCGGGAGGAACCTAAATGGAATTCCCCAGCAAATCTGATGTGAAATAAAACATAATTTAGCATTTTACTGGAGTAGAAAACTTCTAAAGAAACACAGCCAGTTCTAAAGAAATACGTGCTCTTCGTGATAATTTATTTGCTTGAACAATCATCAATTGTTGAGATACACTCTACAAAAACAACAGAATCTATTTGCCCAGGCATATATGGTTTTGTCTAGGTAATGGAGGTATTGGAAATCAATAACCATCCAAAGTCCTCTCACTGATTTAGTTAACTTCTTTTAATTTTATCGTAACTTTGACAGATCTTGGAGGTTGAATTGCATTCATCAGAATAATGGTGCAGGAAAATATTTGTGAAGTCTATGTATTCTTGATCTACATGACAATTGATCCCGCTTGTTGTTGTTGTTGTTGTTGTTGTTGTTGTTGATGTTGTTGCAAATTCTTCCATGTGTTTTGAGGTCTTTTCTTATGACAAACGATTTAATCTTCCAGAAGGAGTTTGAGGATATTGCAATGCATTTCAACAGCCACCCAGATGTTCGGTTGCTCTTGAAGTATGATGATGCCCTTTCACATTTGATTTATGCGGCTTCTGACATGTTTATTATTCCCTCCTTGTTTGAGCCTTGTGGTCTTACCCAGGTATGGATTCTGTTTTTTATGCTTTTGCTATTTATATGAACTTTTTTCCCCCACAGCTTCTGCTAACCGAAGCTTCTCTGTGCGACAGCAACATTTATTAATTATTACAATGCTTGCAACTTATAACACATGGAGAATTGAATTCTTTTACCATTAGAAAATACTTTACATCATGATGGAATTACCTTTCACAAAATCTATCTCTATTCAGAGAAATTTGTCTACTAGAGTTTGTAAATGTTCTTATGATACAGATGATTGCGATGCGATACGGTACTGTGCCAATTGCAAGAAAAACTGGAGGACTGAATGATAGGTGAGCGCTTGATCTGGTTCACTTATCCTTGTCCCTGCCTAAAAATATTTACATTCCCATTTTTTGTTTAATAACCTTTTCTTCCTGCAGTGTTTTTGACGTCAATGATAATACGGTACCTGAACAATACCGTAACGGATTCACATTTTTGCTACCTAATGAACAGGTGACTTTTTGATTGATGTTTCTTTCCATAGTAAAAAATATTCTTTTTTCATTCAATACCAAGTTTTATTTGTGATTTACTCAAAAAGTGACGAGAAACATGTCTGTAGGGTCTAAGCAGTGTCATGGGCCGAGCATTTCAATACTACTCTACAAACCCTGAAGGTTGGCAGCAGCTCGTTCAGAAGGACATGACCTTGGACTTCAGTTGGGATTCATCAGCGTCACAGTACGAAGAGCTATACGAAAGAGCCGTCACTAGAGCTCGGACAGCAGCAGCAGGAGTGTAAATTCTTTCTCCGCCGTCACTTTCCACACCAACTTGCCATCAGGTTCCCTGCTGAAGTAAATTTCAGGCTGCAATTCAGCATTCTGTTTTTGGATCCTTACCGTCATGTCTCAGATGGTGTGCTAAGTCTAACCTTTGTAGAATTGGTGAATGCCGACGTCATCCCCATACCCGAAAATGATCGACTGGAGTGTGAGAGAGATCGTCATGTGGTCGTCGCAATGCTGCTTACTCGAAAAGCAACATGTATGTCTTCAGTATCGAACTACTTTGAGTAAGTTTGTTGTAGTCATATGATCTATTTGTTGTATAGTTAGCAAAACTTTCAGTGTCACAAAACGTTTTGTATTTTTTTCATTTTGATCAGGAACCACAGAGCAATACGAATACCTTTCATTTTATTATAAAATTTAACATCTTTTAACGTTAATTTTGTTGGAATGAGTATCTAATCATGATCGAAATGCTTGGATTACTTTGATTTCCTATCTGTTTATGAATTAAACAATATTATTATAGTAATTTTCAATGAATATAGTGAGAAAATTTTCTTTTGTTTAAAAAAGGATTATCTTTCCTACGACTATTATATTTATATTTCATATATTTCGATTTGTGTTTGTATATATTGTCATTTTGATATCTTTAATCATAAAATTTAAATTTAACATCTAAATTTCTTAATAAATTTTAATAGCTATCATACATTATCAACCAATTTTCACTAACGAGTTAGAAAATTTAAATAGACATACCAATTTTATTTATTAATTTAATTACTTCAAATAACAAAGTAATATTTATAAAGAAAAAAGTGTTATTTAAAAAGTGTTATTTAATGTTTTTAATGCCTCTCTATATATATTTTAACAAAAAGTAATTAAAAGTTAAAATTGACTATTTTCATGTTATCTTAGACGCTCGTCACAATTCATATAAGTTATATGAAAAGAGATAAATTATAAATCAAATTATAGTCGACCGTTAAGTAGTTAGGAGGGTGGTGAGGATTTGATTCTGACCTTTGTAGCAAAGATAATTTTTATGAAAAAAAAAAGATTAACTAGGTCAGGTAATATTAACCTAGGATGACCGGCCCGATTCATGGAATTTTTTCATTGGTCACAAGGGTAAATCGAGAGGCGCTCATGATAGGCTGTCTAGAAGCCTAGCATGTTGGACAATCTGCCGAAGGTTTAAACTACACTGTATT
>JBBPFQ010747113.1:0-13823 GCA_037974815.1 Kaempferia elegans
ATGGTACCTCCATACCCTCCTCCATTCGGGTCGGGTATAGGATCCTCCATCGGGTTCGGGTAGAATTGCCATCCCTACTTGTCATGCCCTTCGGTCTCAAAAATGCCCCCGCAATCTTGGAGCCATTATGGGAAACAGAAAAATTAAGCTCCAACCCTATATTATCACCAAAGTGGCGGATTTCAAGGAAGAAAAATTGAAGACAACTAAAGGAGGTCTTGGCTTGGCCTTCTCAATTATGCCAGGAATTACATTACGAATCTAGGGAAGTTTCTCAACCCACTATATGCTAAAACAAGCCCTAATGGAGATAAGAGACTCAACAAGCAAGACTGGGCCTTAATTTGACAAATCAAGGAGTTAATACAGAAATTGCTCGTACTCGAAGTTCCACCAGAACAGTGCTTTATTATCCTTGAAACTGACGGCTGTATGGATGGATGGATGGATGGGGAGGAGTTTGCAAGTGGAAGAAGAGCAAATATGACCCAAATTCCACTGAAAAAATCTGTGCCTATGCAAGTAGCTAATTTAATCATCCCAAATCAACAATTGATGCTGAGATATATGCAGTAATGCATTCCCTTGAAGCATTAAAAATTTATTTTCTTGACAAGGACAATCTGATAATCAGAACATATTGCCAAGCCATCATTAGCTTCTTTGGAAAGTCAGCCAACAATAAGCCTTCTCGTATACGATAGATGACCTTCACCGATTATATCACTGGCACAGGAATTCAAATTCAGTTTGAACATATTGACGGCAAGGACAATCAGCTAGCTGATGCTCTTTCCCGACTAATTAATTCCCTTGTCTTTTCAGAATGGCCGACTGACGTAACAAATTGGCAAATTTGAACTAGAACACTCCGCCCTCAGGGAGTTGAACGAAAAGTCCAACCTGGAGGCCCAAGCCCAAATGACAAAAGTCCTCCGAAGGGTCGAAAAATCACTGAAGAATACGAACAATTATTATGCAACCTTCATCAACGGATGGTACGAGGAATCAACATCGAAGAATTCAGAGCCATTGATCTGCAACTCCACAACTTTCAAACGGAAGCCACTGAACAAGCGGTTGCAGCCCTCGAGCAGCTACAACTGCTCCACTCACTAAAAGGCGTGAATGCCAGCACAAAAGTACCAAAGATAACTGGTGGTTTGATTGGTATCCAGCTGTAAAACAAACAGATGAACAGTTAGAAACAGTTGTCCGTCACGTGAAGGATATCGTAAAGAGGATGACTTCTTTCCGCCTTTAAACGAGTGCGGCGCTTTGCGGACGTGGTGGACCCAGCCACTACACCTATTGTAAATTATTGTACTATATGGTGTGTAGGGTTAACTATTCTTGGAGCGGCCATCCTTGATTTGTTACACTTGATCAAACAAGTTTAACATTGTACTCCGCCTTACGACCCCTTTACTTTCATACTTGTTATTACTTGACGATCTAACCATTTCACATAGGAGCTTTCCTTGGTTGATGATGGTGTTTATGGGTGGCACCTGGGGTTGTTTTCATTTGTTCATTTACAATGTACAAATAAAACCAACCACTTATACAAAACACCATTAACAGCCAAGGGAGAGCCTCTATGTTAATGTGATTTCCCTCGCAGAAGCCCCTAAAATGGAGATGTAAGGTCCAGTTATGCATAACAAAAATCAAGAAAAGCAGTCACCTCTAAAACTAGTTAGAAGCCCTACTGCCACTTTAATGCCCAAGTTCCCCTACGGGCTTTTCTCTTACCTTGTGTTTCCCTGATCATTAAATCTAAAAGTCAGGATAAGGGTTCCGGTGTAGGTTCGGAATATGGCTGAACTTGAGCCCACACCTTACCGACTTAATAATAAGTGATTGTGATTCTCATTGACCCACTTGGACTTCCACTATGAAATAACTAATCCTCATTGACCTAGCTAGACTCATTGACCTACCTCGAATTCCACTATCAAGTATTCGATCGCCATTTACCTACCTAGATATCCTTCATATGTTAGACATCCCGTCTACCTCAACCCTTCCGCCTTGTATCAAACTCCCAGTTTATCTTGACATTTTTAAACTTCAATCATTTGCTAAAAACATCATCTACTTTGATATGTCTCAACTTCCACTCAACACCTGTTGGACTTTCCATAGTGTTGAGAATCTAGTCAACCTTGACCAGGGACAGAGCTCCATTTGTACAGCCAACCTATAAATATGCCCAGTCGACTGATATTGAAATTGAGTCATTGATAAAGGTTAGGCAACAATGAAAACTTGACAAGACAAGACAATACATATTAGTCAACTAATGGGTAGAAACTAAATAGCCTTATAAAAGGAGTTTCAAGGGGGTGCTTAAGTAGTCCTTGGTGAGATCTTTTACAATGAGACGGTTCCAATGCACATCTGAGTGAAGAGTAGTAAAGGTACTTCAGGTACAAAATGTAAAATGATAATTATTGCCAAAAGTCTAATGGTAACATGGAATAACGCCAAATAGATACAAGATATTTCCATTACTACTAACAAATAGTAGCTACAAGATTTAAATACTAAATAAACTAAAAATTCCAAAATTTATAGATTTGTGAAGGAAACAATCTAATGCAGCCAACAACAAAGTTCCATTCCAGATTTTTACTATATTTTTATATTTATGCAACTATTTAAAATTAACTACATAAATCTTAATAGAAATGTAAAATACCCCATAAAATAATAATAAAATAATAAATATTATTCGAGGAATATTATTGAGGAATTTTCTAGAATTTTTAGAAATTTCCTGAAAATTTATCAGAGTTCAAATGACCCGTTTTGCGGGGATGACTCGATAGACAAATAGAAAGTTGTTTAGTATACCCATTTACGTGAGAGTTGATTTAGAATAAAACTAGGATTTAATTTAACTAAACCTAAGTTGGGATACTATAAAACCTAGGTATTGTTCATCTGATTCCCTTTCTATTCGCCCGACCCCTCTCCCTCTTCTGTGCTGACTTGCCCGCCACCGCCGCCTTCTCTCCCTTCGCGAGCTACAGCATCACCGCCACCACTTCGCCGGTCAGTTGCGAGTCCCACAGGGGTACCGAGCAATTCTCCTTCCTCCCTTCATCACCGATCGTTGTGGATTTCTCTTCCCTACTCATCGCGTGGAGTTTTTTCCCCAACACCTACTCCGACTCTCGATTGCACTAGGCCATCCTAGCATCGGGAGCTGCTATTGCCGGACCAGGGAGGACATCGCCTACCCTCTCTCGGACTTGAGGATCGACTTAGAGCGGAGGTTGCTTGAAGGCTTATTGACGGCAGATCTCTAGT
Organism: Kaempferia elegans; assembly: GCA_037974815.1. Taxonomy (NCBI): domain Eukaryota; kingdom Viridiplantae; phylum Streptophyta; class Magnoliopsida; order Zingiberales; family Zingiberaceae; genus Kaempferia; species Kaempferia elegans. The sequence goes on from JBBPFQ010747113.1 coordinate 3,319, forward strand.
ATATGCTTCCATCGCCACCTAAATCTCTTCACCGGTTAAGCACCGCCATCAACACCAGATTTCAGTGGTTGTTGGTAGACAAGGTGGTTAGCGTCAATTTGCTATTCCTCTCACTCCCGGTAGCCTCTCCCCTCACCCTCCTTGTGTCGGATCTAAGGTAAATAGCTAACCCTAGCTATGGATTGAACTAACCTGGATGCTAGTTTTCTGATTTGGGTTCCTATTGCTTGATGGACATATTTGATCAAGAGATTTGGGTTTGAGAATTGTTTAGGACAGCCACTATTCGCTCCAGTAGCTTGGATTTGGGAATGTTGAGCTAATGTGGTTAATTCTGTTTTCAGCCAAAACTTGGAAAAGAAGAGGTAATTAAGGTGAGAGTTCATGGTTTAAGAACTTATTTGTTCAGTTAATGGATTTATATCAAATTCGGTATAGGTTAAATCCGGTTGATCGTTCAGATAGGTTAATTGGGAATATTAACTACGATTAAGCAATTGATTAGGGTTAGCTATTCATTGTATTTGTGATTAGCTAAACAATATATCACATAATTTGTAGGACGTTGATTCGAGACGAGCATCTTAACGTGGGGTTTATTCTGATACGTTCATCTTATTAAAGCGGGTATTTTTGACTTATCTCTTTTGATATTGTCATATTGATATGCGTAATATGCCATAACTAATAGTAATTTTTATGTTTATATCTGCTTTGGTATGTCACTACTTAATACCTGTTGTATGTCTTGTTTAGCTGTTACAAGTTTAGTTCTACCTCTTTTTAATACTTGTTATGTGTACATATGTTCACAGAAGTAGTGACATACAATTCCATATTGAACACCCAACTAGCTATAAGATTTACCTGCCTGTATAAATAGACTTTTGTTATTTAGGTAATTCTTATGGACTTATTTTGGTGCATTTTACATGGAGGCGTATATTGATACATACATTGCACCATCTTGCACGATTGCACATTGGCCATCATCAGCTCCTTTGTAATTGAGTCCATCGCCAGTAACATGATCTGCACACACAGCCACTCATGGGCTAGTGATATTTCAGAAGGGTGTGTGCAGTTGCTCTGTTGGGCTCCGCTCGCCCGCTCAGGGGTAGCGTTGACGTAGTGTGGTAGCAGGCAGGGATCCCTCGTCTTAACTGTGAGACGAGGGATGAACGCGATGCTCCCCATGTGGCATGGGGTAGAAGGATAGGTGTACTCCGACAGCAGCATCTTGTCCACTCGGGCACGCAGGAGAGGAAATAAGAGCTTTGCTCCCCTATCTTGCATGGGGTAGGAAGATAGGTGTACTCTGACAGCATCCTGTCCACTCGGTCACGCAGGAGCAGTGACGGCAGAGTGCACAGTTGTCACAGCCCTACCCACTCGACCTCACTATTTACGATGTCATTTACATCATATGCATATTGTATAGAAAGCATTTATTTGTGTGTGTTTGCTACATTTTGGTTGCTGCATCTTGGTGGCTGCATATGCTTAGCATGGATACAGGAGACTATGTTTTTGATCTGATGACCCTGTACCTTTTGTTTGGTTCATCTCTTATGTCAGGATAGGAGATTCTGGTAAGTACAGTACTTCCTTGTTTTCAGTTTTGCATATCCTTTTATTGCTTCAGGATACTGTACTGGCATGATTATTACTGATAGGTATAGTTTACTATGCATGTATACCCGATATCTACTGCGTTCTTTTTAACTCACACCGTTGATTTATTTTTATTTCGAGTTGATGTTGTCAGGAGAGTCCAATTGCTAGTCCCCCTTGTCGAAATGGGTTGATTTTAGTTCCGGTTATGCTATCTAGAACTGTGTTACATATGTGGATTTCATAATGGTTTATTTTCTTGGTTAATTGTGTTTTCCTCTTTTGTAGTGAAGTAGGTTTTATATATTAAACTATGTGGTTGTGAATATTTATTTATTTTATTTGTTCCGACCGTGTTGGCCGAGGATCGATTGTATTCAGGATTCATATTGTCACCGGTACAGAGGAGATGTTGCCAGATTTTTTTATCGGCCAAAAACTCCTCTCGGGGCGTGACAAGAACAACACTATACAATAGCAATTAAGCTTTATCTCACTAGGTGGAATCTATTTTATAACACTATATTGGTAATGTCAAAATGTATATTGTGGTAGTCATGCTATGTATCAAGTTTACAAATGCACGTTTTTTCAACAATTACATTATAGGTGTAATAGAAAAGTTCAATCGATGCTGCTAGAAATCCAAGTTGAGGTCAACTAGACACTTAGTGAACAAATTCAAGTCAAGGTGGACTCAATATCTAATAGATGAGGTAGTCATAAGGCAAGGTCTCTCAACAAACAATTGAAGTCCCAATAGATCATAGTCAATCGAATACCTTGTAAATAGGGAAGACAAAGGAATAGCCTCTTGGTAGACAAGAAGTCGTGGCAAATAAAGGTTGATCGAATATTAGGCAAATAAGAAACACCAAGAGGTGAAGTCTCTTAGTAGAAGTCTGATAGGAGAAGGTAAACCAGATACCTAGCAGACGAGGAAAACCCAAGAGAGACCTTGGCAAAAAAAAAAAAAATCCCAGATAGCTCGCATGGAAGAATTTCAAGAGGTAATTTCTTAGCATATGAATTGTAACGAAACAATATATCCCCTCGGGGGTGCGATGGTTAAGGCATGAGAGGTCGCCACATGAGGTCATGGTAGAAACTCGGCCCGTCCGAGCATGCCCTCCTCCATGCCTTGACCATTTGCACTAATGCTAGTAGTCACCCATGATTTACCTACTCTGTATTGTTCCAGGGACGGATTGGCAGGGGTGTTGGGCGAGCGAATCGCCTTTTTGTCACATGTAACCAAGCAATATGTATTATAGATGTGGATAATTCTCATTCTTAAGAGATAACTCAAAAATAAGTGTTTCAAGGTCAAAATTAATTTAACTGATAGTCACGTTTATTCAAATGACTTATTTAACCAATCAAAGAGTTGATTGAAGGCAAGTAACTTAAAAAAGAATAACTTTTATTTCAAGTTGAGTTGAGTGGATAACACTTAAATTGACTAATGATTTTAAATCAAATTATTATAATCATATATAGCATATGCTTGAAGAAGTCTATGATTATGTTATAATCTGAAGTCAACTGAAGAAATAGTCAATAGAAAATTTTATGAAAGATAGACTTTGGACCATTTGATTCGACAAATGGCAAAGGCAACAGAAACAGTTCTAATGGAATTGGTCACGATTTAAATAGTCATTAGAAAAATCGGTCAAGATCTAGATGAAACGATATCAATTCATAGACCATATAAAAGTTTAATCCAAGGATTGAGATTTCAGTGCCAAGCCGGCGAAACGGGCGAAACCGTATCGTTCCGCCCGCCGACCGGCACGGACACCAAACAGGCACCGGCGCCGCGACGCCCACAGCAACACCGGAGGGGCATCGCGAAGCCCACAACCGCGCAGGAAGAGCATCGCAGCCGCGGGCGTAGCGACACGAGGCTTCTGGCACTACCAGAGGCACCGACGGATGCTTACGATGCGCCAGGAGTCGCCGGAGGCTTCCGGCGCTAGTGCCGGCATCGCCGGCATGCAGTCGCGGGCAGGTTAGTGTTAAAAAAATATTTCAATTTAAATAAATAAAATAATTTCCCACATAATTTCCCACTTATGTGCGGTATTTCAAAGAAGTTTTTATAAACCCTAATTAAATTATCTTAACAAAATATAAAATATATTTAAAATTTAAAAAATAATAAATTTTATTAAATAATATTCTAAAATTATTTTTAATGTTTTAAATTTTATTTAAAAATTCTATAAAAATTTAAAAATTCTAAAAAAAATTATAAAATTTCTAATAAATCAAATTTATATTTTGGTATTTTTAAATTATTTTATATTTTTTAATATTTTAATATTGAATTAATATTCTAATATTTATTTTCTATTTTAATTATAAATTATTTAAATTAATAATTAATTAAATGAATAAATAATTAATTTATATAATTATTATATATAAAATAGCATCTTTTATTAATTTATATAATTTTGATTATTTAATCCGGGTATTGGAGTTATATAGGTTAATTAAGCAAAATATTACCAGAACTCATGCTTCCACCTAATTCACGCCACTCCTTTTAGTATTAATAAGGTAACATATTGTGATATATCAATTTTAATTTGAGTTATTGATAGATCAATTTTATTTAATAAAAACTATATTTAATTATTTTTTCTAATTGTTTAATAATAAAAAACTTATATAAAATTAGTATACAACTTATTTTTAAACTATAAACAATAATATATTTATCTAATAATTACTATATATAAATAATAAAAATACCAAAATCGTATCGGTACGGCACGATACGATACCGTAAACATATCGTTCCGATCTGGGACCGAAACTTCGATACAGGTCAAAATTTTAAACCTTGATTTAAACATAATGATTCAGTTAAGTTAAAAATATTTGAAGACAATTAAGTTTATTTTTTTTCCTTTAGTTCCTTGTAAATTATATAATTTTTTTTCATAATGATTAATTTCCTAGTTTTCTATAAATTAGGGCATGTTTTGTTTTTGAATTTTGTAACATTGTAACAATTTCAAATTACCAGGGACGTAATTTTAAAAAAAAAAATTAATGTATACTTTTATATAATTGTGTTTGAAATTTACATTTTTTTAATAAAACTAAATTCAAATTTGAAAATGCTTTCAAATCAAACTTTACAGAGTTGTTTCTTGAAAAATATACATTCAATGCACACGTATTCTAAAAAAAATTGTAATTACATAATCTTCTCACGTGAAGGTGTAAAAAAATGCATAAGTTGCATAATTAAAATTTATATTTTAAATTAGTTTTTAAAATTTTATTGTGTAGTAATTAAGCAAAGTTTAACTAATATTCAAAGTTTTGGGGGTCGAATGAATTTCAAATTAGGGTTACATGAAGCTCATCAAGTAAACATGAGGATCAAGTGGGTCCAAATTGGACCCGAATTTATTTTTGTAAACACAAGATTATTTTGGTCTAAATCGGACTCGTATTTAATTAAGTCAGTAGTATTTTTAAAGATTAATTAAATGCATAGCACTCTTTCCTCTTCCACAATCACTACCCATCTGTTGTCGCTCGCCCCAGCCCGCCTACCACCACTGCCGTCATTGCATGTGCCCTTCCCACAACGCCCACCACCGCTGTTCGTCTCTCCCACAACACCTACTTGCCGCCCACCCCCTAATCAGTCCACCATCACCACCTGCAACCTTGTAATCCTCTCTCTCCCCTCTCTCTTCGCTTCTCTCTTAATGTCTATTGACTCTTGTGTCAAATTTAGTGTTGTGCCAATTGATAGGCGGAAAGGCAAATTTTCCTGTGCCAACCAGCACAACATGATGCTCCATGGTTTATATACAATTACTAATGCCAAACTACCTAAATAAGCAAGGGATCAACTCAAATAGAAGTATACTAACAGAATACTGAAACATGATGTCCTAGGAACTAGAGCCAGCTGAGTGATACATGGACAACGTAACTTGCATTCTTCTTAGGTCATCATGAAATCTCATAAGGCTTGCAGAATACACAATGACTTGTCCATAAATATATGACATACCCATATTTTCAAATGATCCAATCGAAGAATTTATCTATGATCAAAGATTAGGCCACCAATGAACAACCAATCAGAATAGGATGAAATAGAAATATCTGAGAGCTCAAATCAAGAAAAGATGAGGTGATATTATGTCCAGGCTACCAAACAAATAAGAAGCATCAACTCACCTTGTGATGAACTGCATGTAGTTGACGGCGACAAGCATGCAAGCAATCCACCAACAGAAGGTTCTGTAGATCCTTCTGCCTTTTGCTTCTCATATTTGGCAAGCCCCTGCCCCCATCCAAGTCGTGGTTTCTTAAAAGCACCTTCAGTTGAAGCAAAAGAAGAGACAACGGGAGCCCAGGGAGGAGTTTCCTTCTCCAAAGGCAACCCAACCTTAGTTCCAGCATCCTCCATCTTAGATTTGTCCTTAGTTGAGACAGGGCGGCTCCATTTCTTCCAGGGTATCAAACCCAATGATTGGTCCTGATGACCAGATATTTGGCCCGTGCCCAAGCCATCAACACCATCAATTTTATCATTCTCTTTGTTTAATGAGGTCTGAGATGCTGAAGAAACTAGAGCAGTGACTGGCCTGTTGGTCACATTGGTTTCCTGATGGTATGGTTGTTTGGGGAAGTCGATTGGCCTTTCTTGATGATTTGCCTGTCTGGGGAAGTCGGTAGCATTGGTTAACTGATGGTATGGATGTTTGGGGAGGTTGATTGCTTTGCTTTCCTGATGGTTTGGCTGTCTGGGGAAGTTGGTCGCATTGATTTCCTCATGGTCTTGTTGTCTGGGGATGTCACCTACATCCAGGGAAGGGGATCGACGAAGAGATCCTCGGAGCTCCCTACTATATGCGCTGCTGTTGCTGCGGTAGCCATTAGAGTATCTACTAGAAGGAGACCTAAAACCATCATCTTCCGTAAAAAATCTGTCAGAATGAGCAGGTGTGAACCCACGCGGAGCCGAGTCCTCCTGATATACCTGGTGGTAACATCCGCCCTGCCGATAATAACCTTCACATGGAGGGAAAAACTCTACATATTAGAGCGGAAAAGAAATGGCACACAGAAAACAGAAAGAAAAACCGCAAGCTTTTATTTAGATATCGCAGATCTACCAGGACGCCAATCTGAGCTACTTTACCTGAAGGGTGTCGGCGGGGGGATGCGCGGTAAAAGTCATAGGAACCTTGGTAGGACTCCCTCCACCTTGTGGAAGATGAGGAGCCGCCTCCGAAGCCGCCAGGGGCATCCCCGCGCTCGTGCCTCCGGTGATCCTTGGACGCGTATTCCTTGCGCTCCCATGGCAATGGTTCGGGAGGCATCAATTTACCCTGCTCCAAAGAGCATCGAGCTCTAAAACCCAACGACTTTATAAATAATGCAAGCCCGAGGAAGCCTCCTCCGACCAAAAGCCTCTGACCTCCACTGGATACCCGCCAATCTTTGACGTCACTGCCGGAGGGCAGATCCAAAAACCGCAACCGAACGCGCACCAAGAAAACTTCTTTTTTCTAGGGTTTTTCCTCCTCCCGCCGACAAAAAACAAAAGATAAGCACGGGCTATCTTTTTCCACACCTATTCCCTCCCCAACCAGAAAGAATCATAACGACGAGTCTTTAGCGAGGGCCAAGGCAAGAAGCTGAAGAAGCTACTCACTGTTTCCGCCTTCCGATGGTCGTCGCCGGTGTCCTGAGTCCTGTTTCTTCCCGGTGAACAAGCTGGGCGCCGCGCCGCACTGTGTTGAGGAGAGGAGAAGAAAAGGAGAAGAAGGAGATGCGAAAACTAGAACCCATAAAAGAGAAGCGCAAAAGCCTGGACTTCAACCTTATTTCGCCGGCGCCATTTAACGCAATTTTATTCCCCTTCACGTCCGCTAGAAATATAAAAAATGATTTTGATAAACGCCCTATATTTCTTTTTAATTACATTCACTCCTTTCTCTAAGTAACTCTGACAACTTAATAAATAAGATTGAATAATTCATTAATAAGAATTTATTTAATTTTTCGATCAAATTTTTATTAAATTTATAAATAAAAGAAAATAACTAACTAAATTTAAAATATAAAAATCTAAAATAATAAATAAATTCAAATTAATTTTGATGTCTCCGTTAATTCGTCCTCAGATTAAAATTACAGGTGACTATTAATCATTAATATAAATGTTCAAGATATGGCAAAGATATAAGGTTGAACATGCCAACTTTTGATTAATAGTTTCATATATAATAAAGTTGCATATCTTAATCATTCAATCATCGCAAGAGGACTTAAGTTTGTCAATTATAATTTCTTTTTCTGACTATCTTCTAGATTTTCCAAAAATCTAATTCGACCGGACCAAGACGACCGGAGGGATAGGCTTGTTAATGAACGATGCTGTCTTTCCATAACTACCCATTAAATTTACCATGACCGAGCGGAGCCGTAGGTCGGTGAATAAAAAAAGTTAAAGGGTGTCTTTTGAAAAAAATCAAAAACCTTGGGACATGACTTTCCGGTAATATTAGCCCGTTACCTTTCCAAAAACCGCATAGGCAAATATTAAAGGGAGAGTTACGAAAAAAGAAACTCGCGAGGGTTGCGAGATCCTTCGTTGGAGCGGCCGTCAGAGCGTGCAGCGAGACGCGACAATGCTGCTGCTGCCTGTAACAATTCCCAACGTATAGAATAGGAGTAGATTTTATTCCCCGAGGATTAGAGGATCTACACTCTGCTCCTGTTAGAGCATCTTCAATACAATTTTTTTTTTTTTTTAAAGATTTGTAAAATTTTAAAAGCTCAGTAAAAAAAAATCTTTAATGATTGTAAATTTGTAATGGTAAAGTTTAAACTTTTTTAATTTAAGAGTAAATATGAAAATCTATTTTTTGTAACCCAAACCTAATTAATATTGCATATTTCATTTTCAAAATAATTTAAAAAAATTATTTTATTATAAATTATTAGTAATGATTAAATTTGTACACTTTATTTACTAAGTTAAAAAATATATAAATGACTATAATTAAATTAAAATTTATAAGTCAATTAATTTATTAATTAAAATTTTTAAATAAAATAAATTATAGATGATAATTAATTAAAATATTAAATTAAAAAAATAAAGATATGTAATTTGTAATATAGAGCCTAAAAAAAGTTGTGCAGAGATTTTTTAATTGTGGGGAGAATAGTAGATTTTTTTATTTTGACATGACATTGATGTGATATACTGAAAACTAAAAAAACTTATTGAGAGACTTAACTATTGGAAATACCCTTACAGAGAAGTAGATAAATGATGACTAAAAGGTAAGATATATGAGAGAGTGAGTTATTTTGAGGTTTAGGGATTTACACTCCACCAATTTTAAAATTTGATTTGTCGTTTATTAAATAAATCTATCATCCACTTAGGACATCTTCAATGATTAAAATTCTATACAAGATTTTTTTATAATTCAAATTTGTCACATCGTGCCACATCAACTTTTTAACCACCTATTGAAACATCTCCTAGTTAGAGCTCTAAATAATTTTTATGTGGTCCAATCCATAACATATAATTATATGACTACATTCATAATATTTCAATTTTAAGATAAAAAAATAACTTTAAAATTTGTAATTCTTGAACTATAGACTTCAAACTTTTACACCCACAATGATTAAAACTTTTTTGTTTGACTTTTCCTTTTCACAAAACTCTTCAAAAATCTTGCATTATAAATGCTCTTATAACCTCAACCCGTGAGAGTACTTCTTAGCTCAAAAAGTTATAGCAAAAGATGACTATGATCACCCAGGTGCTCCTCATTGTCCACCCCTATATTATGTAAAGGGAGATAGATCACATGATCAATTTATAGCCGACTGTTAAATAGCTAGAAGATGAGAGAGGGATTTATTTTCCCTGAGGGCACGCGCGCTGTCAAGAAGAATTGACCTTTTGTCTTATTTTAGTAAAACTGTCACCCTCTAGCCAACTGGACACCACAAGATATTTCCAACCCAAACAAATGGCAAAAGGCAAAACATTCACCACAGTACCTCGCTAGCTCGCCCCTGGACGAACGCGAAAGAGCAAAATCACAGTGATTGAGAAAAAAAGTGAATGAAAGGGTGAATTATACAAGGTGCAGGGAGAGTTACGCCCCCCGTCAACCCTAAGATTCGACCCTTTGACCTCAAGTAGCAAATCTCTATCCACTTACCACTTTAACTATGTCCGTGGGAGTTATTTCCAACCCAAACAATTCTACTAACTTATCATATGATAACCAACTCAGTGCTTCCAACCCAAGCAATGGTAGCAAAAGGTGAAATTCATCACCAAGCGACCCCACACGATTGACCCTAGGACCATCCGTGAAGAGATAAATTGAAAAATCATAGTTAACCAATATGAGGAAGATTTCTTTCCACGTCTTTATTCAAATTCAAACCCCTACTGTATAATAGTAACTCCACCTCTTACAAATCAACTCAACTCTGCCTGAGACATTTCCACCCAAGTGACAATGACGTCACACTGTTCCGTTACCTTCTTGCAACTCGAGTGTTGGTGAAATCTTGCAACTAAAGATTGCCTTGGTGCAACAGATGATGAGCATAAGATTTATTAAATGTATTCGATATTAATTTAATTTTATTTTTTTTAAAATAAATTTATTATTAATTTAATTAATTTACTAATAAATTTATATAAATTTTAATTCAATTATATTAGTTAATATTAAATTAATTTTTAATTAATTTATTATTAAATTAATCATATACTTACCCGCGCCCAACAGGAAACCACTGAAGAAAGTCTTGCCTTTATAAATATAAAATATAAATCGGTCTCTTTCTCGAATGCA
>JBBPFQ010747219.1:0-25170 GCA_037974815.1 Kaempferia elegans
TATATTTTTATAAACTAATATAAAATAATTAGATTGTATATTTTTTTTCACATAAAAAAATATTTAAAGAAACTCTTTTATCGAGTTAATTTCCAATGGTCAGTATTCATCATCTCTTACGGTTGCTCGATCAGGTAAACAAACGCGGATTTCGTGACCAGAAACGCGTTTCCTTGCTGGAAACGGAAATGCTCCTCCCTGTCTGGCCATGGTGGTTCCTCGTCTTCCTCTTCCAGTCCTCCTCCCCGATTTCACTCCCAAAAGCCCTAATTCCGTTGATTGAAACCGCAATTCCCTTCCTCCTCTGCGAGCTCTCGCCAATGGCGGAGCCCCGAGAACCCTAATCGCGCGACGCCCCTCTCGGTCGGTCGGCCGGCCGGGTATGGCGATCGTCACGGGCGATCGCTACCTCGACCAACTGCTGCGGTTCGTGGAGCGCAACGCCGATACGCTTCTAGAGGGATCTCTCACCCTTAAGCTGAACCCCGTGGGGCTCCGCTACGTCCACACGCGGCTGGAGGCGCTGCGGGAGCTCGAGGGCCTCCTCGCCGGCGCGCCTGTCGACTACCTCCGCGCCTACGTTTCTGATCTCGGAGATCACAGGGCGCTCGAGCAGCTGCGCCGGATCCTCGCGCTGCTCACCTCGCTCAAGGTGGTGTCCGTGCTTCCGCCGCCCGCCAGGGACCCGACGACCATCTCTCTACTACCGTTCGGGAGGCTGAAGGTCCTCGAGCTCAGGGGATGCGACCTCTCCACTTCTTCCGTCAGGGGCCTGCTCGAGCTACGCCACACGCTCGAGAAGCTCATTTGCTACAACTCCACTGTAAGATTCTTTCTTACTGTCCTTAATTTACAATTCAGATCCAGAAATCCTGCGTGAGGGTTTTGAACTGTGTGTTTGTTGAATAAACATGTGTGGCTACTTACCATGCTTGCGTATTTCGTTTGAGTGCTCTTGATTAACTTTGTTGTTGCTTAACTTTGCCTCCTGAATTTGTTTGACTTTGTCCCTATCCATTTTAGGTTCCTTACTTGTGCCTTTTTCTTTATTATCCTCCACCACCACATTGCTCTGCCTCTAATGTATGTTTATGTGCATATTTATCACAAGGATACTTGACCAACTTTATGTATTTCTTCTTAGAGATGAAATATTTTTCATTCTCAATGCTTTTGAGATTTCATTTTTTTTTTGGTCTTGAACTTTCTTGTTCCATGCATTTTTTTGGGTTAAAAGTTCTCCATGAGTCTGCTGATTTTACAAAAAAAAAAAAAAAAAAAAAAAAGAAGAAATGAAATTCAAAATTTGCAACTTGAAATGCAATCTCTTATTATCATCTTTCATATATTCATTTAAATTTTATGCCAGAATAAAGACATTTGACGATCTTGATAATTCTTGAGTGTGCTTATTTTTCACATTCTCTGTTGGCGAAATTTAGGACTGTCTCAGACATGTGTTTGCAAGTAGAATTGTGGACATAAAAGAATCTCCAACCTGGAACAGACTGAAGTTTGTATCATGTGCTTGCAATCAACTAGTTGTTATGGATGAATCCTTGCAATTATTACCCTCTGTTGAGACTTTGGATCTGAGTCGGAACAGATTTGCCAAAATTGACAACCTGCAAAAGATTATAAAGCTGCGGTATCTCGATCTTGGGTTCAACCATCTGCGATCAGTGGCTCGGTTGACTGAGGTATGGTTGGTTTTTATGAGCTTACTACCAATATAGCACTGCTTTGGAGTTTTTGTCACTTCATTGCCTTTTAGAAATGTTGGTACTTGAGTTTAAATGACATTTATGAAAAGGGGTGCATGCAAGATGTGGAAATGATATTATTTTGCTCTCTTATTCTCCAGGTTTCTTCTAAAATAGTTAAGCTTGTTCTACGATATAATGCCTTAAGTTCAGTTCATGGGATCGAGAATCTCAAGTCACTTGAAGAGCTTGATCTCTCCTACAATATTGTTTCTAGTTTCACAACACTTGAAATCCTTGGCAGCCTTCCGTCCCTGCATAACTTATGGCTGGAAGGAAATCCAATATGTTGCTCTCGGTGGTTCAGAGCACATGTTTTCAGTTTCTTCTCTAATTCAGAAAGAGTAAGTTGTGGCCTTTTCCTTTACGCTTCATTCTTGTATTTCTGAATATTTGATTTTGTTGACCTTTTCTACATCTCTTAACAAATCGTTGGTGATATTCTTATCATGTGTCTGCTTTAGTTAGAGCTAGATGGAAAACGTATTAGCACAAGGGAATATTGGGAAAGACATGTTATATTTGCAAGCAACCAAAAGAAACCTGCTGGATGTGGATTTTATTTTCCTGCAAAAAACACTGTTGAGGACAAGAGTATCATGGCTATTAGGAAGGTACAAAAGGAAAACTAATAACCTAATATCTTATAAGCTGTCATATTATCTTTTTACCTTTGAAATCAATAGTTTCTGTACATGTGCCAGGAATTCATGATTTTATAAAATTTGAGACTGGTATATTTTCTTTGCAGAAAAAGTATTCTCGTCTAGCTAGTATTGAGGATGAGGAAGAGAGGAGATTAGTTAGCTCTGATCAAGAATCTGTATCCTGTGATAATGAAAGTTTGAGAAAAGATGAGATCATTTCTGACAGTGTCTCAAGAATAGCTGAGTCAACGAATGTAGCAAAATACATGAAGAATGAACAATCTCCCATTTGGTTGCGAGAATTTAAAAAGTACTTGGATCAGACAACTGATAAGTTAGCATATAAAAACCACTCGATGGAATTTGATTTGGCTTGTCCTATGATAAGACAAGAACAAGGTCATAAGCAATCTGGAAGTAGCTCAAGCTCGAAATACATTATAGAGATTGCAGAAACTCTAGAAGGAGAAACAAGTCGAAGAATCTTGGATTTTAATATGGCAGTTAAAGATAGTGATATTGGTAATTATTCCAGTAAGGAGATAATGCAGCTTGTGACTTCCAAGAATGATAGCAATATCTCATTGAATGGAAGAAATTCAGGATTTAACTCTGAGCAAAGCAAATCAAACTTCTATTCTGCAGAACCAACAGATGTTTCTCATTTAAAAGTAAAGCTTCACTCTGGTGACTGCGATTCAGCAGATGAAGGTTATGAATCTGAAAATGCTCCGTTGACAGCCATCGAAAAGATTATTGGATCACACCCATCCTCTCAGCACCCTAACTCACCTCCACATTATAGAGAGGATATCCTCCATCACAGATTTGGCCTCAAGGAAGAATTTTTGCAGCATTCAGATGATGCAACTTCTGTCGAGACATCAGATACTGATACCAGTAGCAGTGGTGGTGCTTCACGCAATCTAAGCTCCTCCAGTTTGGATAGCTTACTGAGCCAAGCACTTATGAAGCAAACATCAAGCAACAACTCATTAACATCACTGGACATCCAATGTCTTGCTGGTGGAAGACATGTCAAAGCATCAATGAGAGGAAATTGTGTGGAAGGAAACCAAGAAGACATAGTTTATCCATCTTATGCACATGGTATTTCCAGTAACGGCGAGGACAGTTTCAATCACATTGCAAATCATGAAGTTGATGGATCTGAGAAACAGAAATGCAAGTCAAAGCTTAAGAGAAGGCTTATTTCACTTTCAGGAAATCTTAATACAGAGCCAATTCTTGATAAACCGAATGTCGATGGTGTTAGTCAAATTTATTTGAGGGATGTTCATGGCGAAAGGAACACGACATATAGGGACCCTGGTAGTCATGTAAATCTTAATCATAGTACAGCTACTGGTGTCAGAGCACTTAATCCTGCAGAAAATGAGAATCTGAAGGATTTTTTGCAGCTGAAGATAGTGGACTTCAGCACTTCTGAAGCTGAAACAATTGAGGATATAGTTTGTTGTGATTGTATATTTCAGCTCGGAATGGTGGTTGAAGAGCGGTAAGGCTTATGGCACCAATTTTGCGTCTTATTAAAGAATCATGTTCTTTTGGGGATACTTGTAAATTGTTTCTGCACTTTCTGCAGTGAAGTTGCTATTTTGCGGACTTGTGAGAGAAAGATATATGTCATCTTTATTGACACAACGCCTAATGACCATGGTTTGAGTCTTTTGTAAATTGAATCATTTATTCTTGTATGAACTTATTGCTGCATAAAATGTTTCTCTTGTTTATTATTTTCTATACAATTTCAAGTAATAACTTTGTAATTCCTCTTTAGAAGTTATTACCAAAGTTGTGGGATGCCACAAACTGGAAGATATGAGAGAGATTTTGGTTGGACTTGGACTACAAGCACTAAGGTTTCAGATAATTTTTATTTGTGGGTATCTTTTATAACACTCCAGCATTGAATTTTCATATTATTGTTCTTTAGGATATATTTGGAGGGGAGGATATCATACCTATTCTTGACAAGGAGTTCTATAAAATTGGAGAATCTACTATCCCTGTTACAAATATCTGAATCTGCTGCATCATATAGTATATGGTCTCTGAAGAGGTAAGCTTCCAATTATATGCCATGATGGTGTTAACCGTGATGCCCATCCAAACTTGATGTGCTTCCAGTTGTAGTGTTTATTTTCTCTTCCTCTGATCTCTTTCTTTGAAAAATTTAAATGGCAGTTGGGAGAATGTCCAGGTAAAAATGCTTGAGAAATATGTATGTGGAATTCCAAAGATGGGATTGTTCCTATATTCCATGCTTCTGTTTTGGAATGACAACTCTGGAGGTATGCTTCTTTGAAGTTATTAATTAGATCGACCTTTTATCTGTGTCTACTTATGTTGTGCCTACTGTGAGAAAGGGAGCTCAAATAGAGGGAGAGAGGAGGGAAGTCATTTCTCTTGTCTACTTCAATGGCAGAACAAAAACAAAGGAAAAGAAAGGAGCAATTTAGAGCTTTTCCCCCCTACTTTTAGTTCCTTCCAAAAGTTGGTGAAAGTGGAGGAAAAGAGGAAAAAGTGTTGGAAAGGTCATTACAAAAACCGGATGGGAAATCAAACTAGACAAGTTCTGGGTCACTGGTTAGTGGTCAAACTGGTGGGTCAATTGGTTGAACTATATGTCGACATGGGCATTGAGCTGGCCAAGTACACTGGTTGACATGACCAACAATGTGTTCAACTGGATGATTATCAAAAATAAAAAATTAATAAGTTATACATTGCTTTTGATAAGACAGAAATAAATTGGATGAATGCCAAATACCAAAATAAATTTCTATAATCCCTTACAATTACTAATCTGAAAATTGAATACAATCGGATTTCTATAATTTCTAAAGTTGGTTTACTTGAAACCTTCCTCCAGATATTTAAATGCCTGCTCATACAGATAGACAGGAATTGAACTATTGAAAGGGAGAGGTTTAATGAGATGTATTATTTTCTCTCTTTTTTTGGTGATTTCATTCTATTCAAAGATTGTTCCATTGTGATGTTACGTATTAACTACTAATGTTTTACTTTCCTTCTGTTGCAAAGAACTAATAACAAGGAATACTTGTTTCATGACACTGTAATTCACAGGGAGATCGTATTAAGTCAAGCCCACTAGGTTTAAAAATTATCAAACATGTTATAATATTCCATTAGAAATCTGCTGCTTCTAGTTGTGATTCTCTTTTTAATTTCTAATGATAACAAACCTGAAGAAGCTTACAAGGTATTAGTACTGATTCAGGTACCTAATTTGTGAGTACGGAGTTCCAACTGATATTGCATGAGGGAGAAGTTTAAATGCAAACATGTTACAGTATCACAGTTGACATTTACTGCTTTATTTGTGATTGTCTCATTCTAATGTCTAAAAGATAACAAATGTACAAAACAATTGCAAATCTTGAACTTCATCACTGAGCGGTCCTTTAGAGGCCTTAGCTGGTCCGACTGCTTTATCTGTGATTGTCTCATTCTAATGTCTAAAAGATAACAAAGATACAAAATAATTGCAAATCTTGGACTTTATCACTGAGCCGACCTTGTGATGAACCTGGTTAGTTCTTTTGTTGTTTTGTTTAATTAGTCTTCACATCACTAGTGAGTCGATTCTGTTTTGGTTTGTAGACAGACAACAATGCAGATTGCAGATAAAGCCTTAGCTTTCAATTTTCTAAACAAAGCACACTGTTTCAATGTAGACTACAGCGTTGAGTTGATAACTCCAGGAATGCCCATGTGTTCTAGCTCATTTTAAATTACATGTACATCTGGAAGCTCTCTAAAGATATTTTGCACGTGCAGAGGAATTTGTTGCAGCACCTTTTGTTTAGGATTTCTTTTGTATACCAAAGTGGGTTTATCGAGTTGATTTAGGTATATATTCTAGTTCTGCTGCATCCATTCTATTTGAATGTGGGATGTGTTTGAAATGGAAATCCTTTTGGTTTGATCTTGAAACAATCTTCACTGAGTGACACGTTCAAGACATGGCAAAACAGTGTGTGTTTGCACAAAAATCCATTCAAAACCAGGCAGATTGGCAGGTTAGCCCAGGACTAGTACTTCATCATATTCAGTGCTTTAAGATGATGTGTATGCCATGGTCGAACCAATTCTTGTGTTGAATTTTAATCTTTGGTTGAATTTTTAGATTATTGGAGTCGTTTTCATATTACTCTTACTGTTATGGCATTTGATGACTGTTATTTTTAATGATCTTCTGGGATGAGTTGACGAGTTGGACTCTCAGTTTCTTTGGCCAAATGCACAGGTGAATCATGGGTGGCAAGATCAATTGTGGTTGTTGAAGAGTGTATGCTTGTATGCATTGAGAATTTTCTGCAGTTTGGAACTTTCGTTGCTGATTCTGGATCAAGCTCTCCATATTATGCTCTGCATTCTGGCTGCACAATTCGGGATATACTTGAAATGGTAAAAGTTAGATTATGTTTATTATCAAGTTACATATTTTTTTCCCTCTCAACTTATAGGTTTTTTTATCACGCTGGTATTTAATAACTTTATCATGTTAATAAATGTTGTAGATGAGTTATCGATAAACCCAAGTAAATCTATATGCATATACTCGTGTTTCTTATCATATTTTCACTTTTCTGATTACATTTCAATTCTCCATGATATTCTTCTTCTCAAACTTAAATATGCATTGCTTGATAGCATATTGCAACCCGTTTTCTATATACATGCAATGTGCCTAGTCGTGATATATGCAGACGACACAAAGCATTTTAATGGAATGTTATGGATGGTAATTAGATTGTGACTATATTTCTTAATCATAATGCTAATGTCTATAAGGCCGACCGATATCCATTAAAAGAGCAGTGTTTAACATGCATCTGATGTCTTCCGTCCGTGTATACCTCCTCAGGTCATTGAGCTCTCTCCCGTTCGATGTGTGACCTTAACCTTTGCCAGTGTCTTGCCTGCTACTAACTTCTTTTGCAACAAGGTCAAGAAAGAAAGGCAGCTAGCTGAAACCCCAAATTTTCACACATGGAAGTTGAAGTGGTACAGCGACGACGCTCTCTTAAAATTCGTCGCTCTCGTGAAGGCAATTTATTTAGGATTAAAATCTTCTCCTCTTCCTGTGAAGTGTATATATTGAAGTTTTCCTATCAGTCTGCACCTACACGGATCCATTTCGTTCATTCTTTTGGTTAGTATCGATGTGCAGGTATTTCTACACTCGTTTCATGTCTTTAGTCACCGTTAATTCTTCAATCCTTCTTTTATTCTATAGAGTAGTAACTTATATTCAATTTTGTGTGTGTGTGTTTTTTTTTGTAACTAGGAAATTTTTTGATGGTGTGAATATTTCAGTCTGTCCATGTTCTCGCTGTGCAATAAATATTGTTTTTTTTCCCAGGGCTGTCATTCATATGACACTTCATGCGCGAACAACCTTCAAGGGAAATTCATATTAGTTAATTTTATCCTATTAGAAATGTTTCATCTGTGTGATTGATTAGGCTGTTTAAATTGAAAACTTAGCTCACAGTGCCAAAGACAGCTTAACAAAACCCATTAATGCATAGAGCATTAAATAGCGGAAGATTTTGGCTCCTCTTCGACCTTTACACGCGTCCTCAATCCACGGAGACGCGAAGCATGACGGGAGCGAGAGCCTTCCAGTCCCAGAGTCGGTGGCCATAACATAAACAATTGACTTAGATTCCAAGGAAGACGATAAAGACGACGCATTGCAATTCGTCGAATCAATAGTACAACCAATGGCAGGTCGGTCGATCTCAAGAGCGATGGGTGCTCAATCTCTTTTCAGGTTTTGCTTTTTAGGGGAAAATGAACTTCGTTATTTTTTTTTGTTGATCTTTCCGCTCAAGTTTGTGCTGGTCTATTCGAGTTCAGGAGGAGCGCGCACGGCGGCTCTTCCGGCGCACTCCATCCGGGCGCCGCATCGGTGCTTCCGGACGAGGTGGTCGAGCTGAAGTCGAGCGTGGCGACGGTGGTCCCGGAGGAGGACGCAGCAGCGCACGGCCGCGGCGATATCTACTGGACCCCCGACCCGGACACCGGCGTCTTCGGCCCCGAGGACGACCGTCACGATCAAAGAAGAAGCGGAAACGCTCGCAGCGATGGCGGCTCGTCGGTGCCGGAGGAGAACGCTTGGATCCGACATCTCGAGGTGGAGGATGCCGATAAGCCTGATCCAGCGGCCGCCATGGACTAGATTTGATGCTATAAATAGTAATATCTTAGACAGTGGAGAATAATATTCGATGTGATGATGACGACGACATCTTCCACGTCCTTTGGAAGAACTGTTTTAATTTGGATATGCAAGTAAAATTGAGATACGATGACAAAGAGAACGATGAAAAGGAGAGAGAGTGATACGAATTTGAGATGCGATAAAGGAAAGAACAATGTGAAAGGAATTCCAAGAGAAAAGAAAGGAAGAGCTAAAGGGTAAGGATTAAAATGTGATAATAAAAAGAATGATGGAAAAAGAATATGGATAAGCAGAGAGGGAATGATGAGAAAAGGGAGAGAAGAAGAATATAGAGAGATCGTAGAGATGCCAATGAGAAGAGAAAATGAATGATAAAAAATAAAAATATCAAGGAGTTTTTATTATAATTATAAATTTGTTACAAAATTTTATAAAATTTGAAAACTTTCTTTAACAAAAAAAAATTAATGATTGTTATTTCAAAGTACAAAATTTAGATTTTATTTTAATATCTCATTAGTATATCGAGTATTTTTACACTCAATCCCTATTATATTATTATTTATATTTAAATATGTTATTATTATTATTTTATATCGCCAGCTTAATTGGACATCTCTTATGATCATAATTGTGTATTTATTTTCCCTTAATAGGAGCAAATTTATCATAAATTTCTATTTCAAATAAATAAAAACAAAAAATAACAAACTTTTTTTTGTTTCCAAATAGTGTATAATATTCACTATTTTCTGCTATATTTGGAAAAGTTAGAAGGGTAAAAGTTTAAATTTATTAACTTGACAAAAAACACCCTTCATTTAAGTATAATGATCAAAAGTAAAAAAAATAGTATAATGGTCTTTTGGAATCCGAAACTTTCCTTCCTTTTTTTCTTATTTTGTTTTTAAATAAATAAAATTTTCAATTCGCTCCAACTTGGATCTTCTTTCCTAAAACATCCTTAGAAGTTTTGGATCACTACAACATCCCTAGTTTAATTTTTTTATTGTTTCACTAATAAACTATTAACATTATTAGAAATAATAAAAACCAAAAGATATCTTTAATTTTCTAAAATATTAGGAATAAAAGGATATTTTAAATAGTAAATTATGAGTAAAATATTATTTTAATAATTTTTAGAAAAAGAGTGTTTTTATGATATATGAATAATTAAGGGTCTTCTTAAAATTAATAGCCTTATTTATTACATTAATATAAATTGATGACTTTGATGGCTAACGGAGAAAATTTGAAAACTTTTTGAGGTGAAAATGAAAGTTTAACAACGGGTCAATAAAATTTTCCATTTTCACTATTGGCTCCACCTAACTTTCTTTATACGAAAACAAGCCCTTGGGTTCAGTTTACTTGGAGAGAAGGAAGTGCAAGGGTTTCCTTCTTCTCCCGTCCATACGCCGAATCCACCGGCGCCTGCAGCCGTCTGGCTCGTCTCCGACTCTCCCAGCGTTGCCCTTTTCCCTGATCTCTACCTCTCGACGCTGCGGCGGAGGAGTCTCCATTTCTTTCTTGTGCCTCGATCACCGGCGTGAGATTCCCTGCTGCAGCCCTCTCTCTCTCTCTCTCTCTCTCTCTCTCTCTCTCTCTCGTGTTCACAACAATAGTCTGCGCTCAGCCTCGCCGCGTTGCATTTCCTCCCCGGCGAATACAGCCTCGAGGAGATCTACAATCGGCACCCGCCTCCTCTTTCGGACACCGCGCCATCGTCGCGCCGAAAAGGCCTGCAACGATCGGCTTCTTCTTTTCCCATTCTTCGCGGTAGATCGGCTGACCAAGCCTTCGTTGTCTTGGTCGAGCGGCACTGGCGCTGTGGTCCTTAGTCGTGTAAGAACCTTTTTCCTTTACATTTCAGCTTACTTCGATTGCGCATTGACCATACACTTCCTAGCCCTGCTCGGTTGTATATCGTACTAATTGGAGGTGGTGTTGTCTAGGTGGAGTGGTTAAGAGCCTCGTTAGTGTTTTTTTTTTAAACTAAAGTTGTTAAATGATTGAGTGAAGATGATGTTGGATTTGATTTATGACGTAGTATTTGATTAGGATACAATTCATTTTGAATTATATAATATAGATTTCAGATTTTATCGAATTTGAGGCAGTTCTCTTCCCATGTTGTTCAGAGTTATGGTATTATAAATCCATTTTTTATCATTGGGGTTGGAAATTTAGTTGAGTGTTGCTGGCCTAATTTTATAACAGGGAGTTTCAAATTGATAGATGTTGTGATTGGTGGAATTTATGTTTGAGACCAGAGTTTAGAGTTTGGTTCTTTGCAGGTTCCTTTGCTTTTCCAATTTATTTTCTTTCAAGTCCTGGTTTTATTAATCTTGAAGTCAAAGATGTATTTTCTATTTCTATGTTTATGATGTTTCCTCATTTGTAAAAGGGATATATAAGATCAAAATATGATATAATTACTTAATTAGTGGGATTCATACTTGAAGCGAGCATATGAAATAGTTGATTTGAATCTTTTATGAGAATGCTTATGTGTTTTCTTTTTATTGTGGAAATGATGAATTGTAAACTGTAATTTTTCATATGTTTGGTTGAAGATACCATAATTGACTTGTTAAGGTAAATTTAACTTTGTAGATCTTGTGTAACTTGTGTGAGGTTGAGTCCCATATTGAAATTTTATATTTACTTTGGTGTTCGACAGCATGTGGGTATGGTGGCTGAATTAAAGGGTTTAATTGTTGTAGTTTTAAAGAATGAACAATCATGGTAAGCTGTTTTTTTAATGTGTAGATAAGTTATTTGCCAACTACCACTAGCGCACCGACTCAGATATTGGTATATTTCATGTGTGCATTGTATGATTGGCATTTTTTTCTATGCATACATGCCATTCAATTTTTTTTCATTATGTACATGTTCTTGACTGTGTATGCCCCTGTATACCACATATGTGCTATGTAGTTGATCGAGCGCATGCCACCTACATTGGCATTTCGAAGTCTTGATTTTTTGTTGTTATTTTTCAAACTAAATTTTCCCATAATATTTTACAGCATTCTCACTTCTCAAAGCGTTCGGGAAAGAGCAGTTATTGACATGACATCTGATCAATAAATCTGTGTTTTTAGTTGACAAGTGGAGAATGCTCATGTGAATTTATGTAGTTGTAGTGAACTTTGTAGCACGATGGGTGGACCAAATACTTGCAATGATACCGAGAGGAAAATAACTGATGACAGTAGTGACCCATCCTCTCAATTCAGTTGTCAAACTGAAAATTTCAGTACAGCAAGTAGACCAGACACTCGCCACAAAAATAAGAGGAAGAAAAATGAAGACAGCAGTTACTCATCCATTGAGACACTCAGGTTGATTTTTTTCTTCCTCTGGATATTTAGTGAGAACTTATTCCCATTTCCTTGTTTGTAATTTTCATTGTTCTCAGGAAAATACACTTAACTGGTGAGATTACAAGAGATGATATAATGCAGCTTTATTCCGTTACAAAACCTATTTGTCAAGGTTGTCGTGGAAATTCTAAAGAGTCCCCTAATTGCTTTTGCGGGCTGATTCCACCATCTAATGGCACAAAAAAGACTGGATTGTGGCAGAGGATGTCTGAAATAATTAGTTCTCTTGGTCCTGATCCTTGCAAGGATCTCCGTGACTCAACAGATACTCCAGCTGGTCTTACTAATTTGGGTGCCACCTGCTACGCGAACAGCATACTTCAATGCCTTTATATGAACACATCATTTCGTTCTTGCATATTCTCTATTGAACCTGATTTTTTAAAGCAACATCCTGTCTTGGATCAGCTTGGAAGATTGTTTGTACAGTTACACTCCAGCAAAATGTCATTTATTGACTCAGCACCGTTTATCAAGACATTGGAGCTGGACGATGGTGTTCAACAGGATAGCCATGAATTTCTTACATTATTTCTATCTTTATTGGAAAAATATTTAAGTCATTCAAAGGTTGCAAATGCTAGAACTGCCGTGCAGGATTTATTTCGTGGGAGTGTTTCACATGTAACACGGTAAGAGATTCTGTCCCTAACTTTTAAGTTTTGAAGTTCCTATTTTTCCTTCTTGTTGGGCATCTTGTTTACTAATCGGTTGTCTCATATACTCATTGTGTTTGAGTATATGATCTATACCTGTAACATCTTCCCCATTTTTCAATTTTTTTTATCCTCAGGCTTTATAGTCCAACCTATTGTTTTGCTTTTATATATAAAAGATGATTGTTAGACATGGTTCTTCCCAGTCAAATGCCCACTCTAGACACTTCCATGCCATGAGACAGGAATTGAAAATTTTGACTAGTTTGGTTGCTGTATTGTTATAAATATATTCTCTTTGAAGGTGCTCAACGTGTGGAAAAGACTCTCAAGCATCTTCAAAGGTGGAAGATTTTTATGAGCTCGAGTTGAATATCAAAGGTCTGAACAATCTAGATGAAAGTTTGGATGACTATCTAAGCTTAGAAGTATTAGATGGGGAAAATCAATATTTCTGTTGTTCCTGTAGCAAGAGAGTTGATGCTACACGGTGCATAAAACTTTGTTCACTTCCTCAGGTTCTTAATTTCCAGTTAAAGCGTTATGTTTTTCTCCCCAAGGTAATCCTACTAAGTGACAATTTATCTTCTTGTTTCTGTTTTTTTTTCTCTTGCTGCTGCAAGTTGATAACTCACTGAATATATGGAATATTTCCTAATTTATTGTTCTTCACTGGTTCTTTTGCAGACAACTACCAAGAAAAAGATAACTTCAGCTTTTGGTTTTACGAGATGGTTGGATATGGGGAAAAGGTTATCAAATCCTCCACAGTCAGGCTTGATTTATGAGTTATCAGCAATTCTGATTCACAAGGGTTCTGCTGCTAATAGTGGACATTATGTGGCTCATATTAAGGATGAAAACAGTGGACAGTGGTGGGAATTCGACGATGAACATGTGTCCAATTTGGGCTATCACCCTTTTGGAGAAGCCTCAAAGGCAAATGTTAAATCTCATTTGAAGAATCAGTTGGGTAATTCTACACCTGCTTCCTGTGCCACCTCAGGCTTCAATGCCCCTATGCAAGAAGAAGTCTTTTCATCCACTGATGCATATATGTTAATGTATAATCTTAGAACTGATAAGGAGAATAAAGATGATCTGAGAAAAATAGTTTTGGGAGATCATGACTCAAAAAGCAGTTATCTTCCTTCTCACCTTGATGAAGAGATGGAAACTTTAAATACTTCTTATGAAAATTCTTGTGCTGAATATCGGAAGAGAAAAGAAAGTGAGCACTCTCGTATAACTGAACGGAGACAAGAAGTGAAGTTGGTTCTTTCAAAAGCTCCTGTTGACCCTGGTGACGCTTCATATTTTTGGATCTCTATGGAGTGGCTTCGTCAGTGGACTGATACTATCATTCCTCCGTAAGTTGCAAATTTCTTTATTGTTTGTGCTTGACATAGTTGACAACATTGCTCTAAGGTTCTAGAGTTTTTCATAAGCAGTTTATTCTGTGCCATTATGGCAGTTTCCAATGTCTTTCGCGTGAATTCTAAGTTTGGGTAAAATGACATGCGAGTCATGCGACCTTTACTCCTTTAAGGCTTTTTATGCTTTATAGAACTGCCATTTTCAAAAGGAAAGACAAATTTGAATTGCTTATGGCCTTTTGAAGGATTGCAATTCTTCCATCTTAACTACTGATAATGCATCTTTACTCCAAATTTTACATTTCTTTTGATAGCTAGCCCAACCTTCACAGTTTCTGCTGCTGCTGTCAAATCATTATCTGCTGTTCCTTGCAGTTGCATTGACAACAACCCAATTCAGTGTGCACATGGTAAAGTTCCTATATCAAAAGTACCCTCCATGAAGCGGTTGTCTGATGCAGCTTGGCAGATGCTGTTGTCTAAAGTAAGTTGATGCTTCTTTTGTATTTACTTCTTTTCTGTTACTTCACCTCTCATCTTAATAGCTTTCGTGGATGACGTATATTTCATGTGTAAACTTCTGTGACTAACCCTTTCTTCATTTTAATTAACATTTTGATTTATTCTCAATAGGTTTGCTGTTACTGCAGTCAGATATCTTTTATTGATGTACTGAGATCCAATTTCAAAGTATCTGTGTCAGTTCTATATTCTCTTTGTATACTTGCTATGCTGAGAAATTACAAGATGATTGAACTGCTCTCTAGCTATTTATATTGTACTTTTTTTCTTGAACCTATACCTTTCCTTGATGTGTTCAACAATATTGGATATCAAATAGCAATACTGTTGGCCAAGTTTATTAATATTTCAAAGAAGTTTTGTTGAAGTTTCTATTATGCATTTTAGAACTTTGTTGATATTATTTTGCTTGTTCTATTATTACTCCTTGTTGCTTTACAACTGATGTTGTGCATTAATAACATGTTGGCAGGTGATCTATTCATGCCACTTAGTAATGTCTTTATGAACTGTTTAAATCACTGACACTTCCTGTGTTCCTTTGTGGTTTTTGACTCAACATTTTGCATTTTCCTGTTGGTTGCTCTCATTATTTCTACTTAACAACAGTATGGAGGGGGGCCTACTTTGAGCAATGATGATATTTGCATTGATTGCCTTAGAGATGAGGCAAAAACTGCAGTCTGTGCAGATGATTACCGTGATAAGAAGGCTTCTTTAAGGCAACTTGCAGAAGCTGCCCTTGCTGGAAAGTACCTAGATGGTCGTTTGTATTTTGTTTCTAGGCCATGGTAAGATGATTGCGTGTTTTCATGTAATTACTTTTGTTTGTCCCTTCTTGTTTTTTGCCATTCTTTATTGTAGGACTTCAATATTGGATAGCTCATGGAGTCATGGGATCTTCTTTATTTGGGTGTATATCTTTGACTTTAGGGAGCACAAAGCAGGATCAGTTGTATGGTTCTGATTTATGAAAAAATCTATGAAAGCTTGAGGGTTTATTTATTTATTTATTTTTTTGAAATTTTGGTTGTTTGATTGATTTATCAATCATTGCTTCCCTCTCGTGTCATTCATGCTATAATCCTTGTGCTTTGTGATGATTAGTGTTATTGTACCTTGAGATGAAAATTTGTGTTGGCTAAGCAAAATAAATAATTCCCACCAGTTCAGCTTTGCAGTGATCTCGGATGCTAAATTTAGGTCCATGTAAAAGCAGACACATGTTGGGAAAAGCAAAGCTAGCTTTTCACTGTTCATGCTCACGGCCTATACAAGTGGAGCATGGATGCATAGTAGCTCATCTGATTCCTTAGTCATTTGTCTAGATTTAGTTTTGGTTTTAAACTTTTTGTCCTTTGAGGCTCAGTCAGATTTTGTAGGAAGAAAACCGTGTTTTCTGTTTTTTATTTCCCTATTTTTTTATTCTTTTCTTCTTATTTTCAGAAAGGTTGGCGATGACTATATATATATATACATATATATATATATATTTCTGTTCAACTTTTATTTCTTAGAAACAGTAAAAGTGGAAAATTTTCTAAAAACAATCACCCATTTCGTGCATTAAAGGATCTTCATGTACTGCCTTTGTGTTTTATTTATTATTATTATTATTTTTGTGTGTTCTTTGCATACATATATTGTTTTTTCTTCACACGATGCATTTGTTGGCTAAGGTACAGTAGACAATGCACTTCAGATTGCTATATTGATTCTTCAATATTGTCAACTCTACTTTGGCTAATTATTTAGGATGTCAACTAATAATATGTACATCATCTCCATCCTTCTAAATCAAGTTAAATAGGGCCTCTTCTCTTGAACATACACTATCGTAACAAATTTTATGTTTTTAAAGGTTGCTACAGTGGTTGCGTAGGAAAAATGTTGATTTTCCTTCTGACACTGATGCTGGACCAACAGCTTCTCTTCAATGTTCCCATGGAAACCTTCTCCCAGAACAAGCTCCTGCAGCAAAGCGTGTGCTGGTTCCTGAGAGGCTCTGGCTATTTTTCCTTGAATTTTCCACTTCCTCCAAATCTGATGGTTCATTAGGTTTTTCAACATTCTCTTCTGAATCTGAACCATGCGAAACTTGCAGCAAGGAATTAAAGAATGTTGCATGCTTGGAGGATGATCTTAGGTAACTCAAAGCTTTTGTTTTTCTTTATCTCAATGAAATTGAAGTTGTTTATAGTTGACAGTTCATTGCATGTTGCAGAGCATCCAAGCTTAAGCAACGTCAAAATCATGAAAAATTAATTATGGGCAAAGGTTTTCCACTTTTTCCTGGTCTAAAGTATTACTTGGTCCCCTCATCATGGATCGCAGAATGGAAGGCTTATCTGATAGCAACTGGGAAGAACATTTCTTCATGTGAAAAACCTGAGAATTTGGAAGTGATAATTGATTCACTTATATGCCAGAAGGTAATCATTTAGATTATGTGACATCATACTTTATACCTTGTATCCTTGCCTTCTAAAATTGGTGTTTCTTAACACCTATATTCACAAGATCTGTTTTCACTGTATGTTTATTTAACTACATTGTAATTCATCCAAATATATACTTCCTATGAAATCTTTGTGTTGCTAATTAATACTTGCCACATATGTTTACTTTCTTGAACTACCATCTTCTTTCAGCATTCACATTTACTGGAAAGGCCTCTTGAACTAGTTTACAAACGCGGTGTCATCACTCAGAAAGTATCTATTGTAAGTATACTCATGTCTTTTGCCTGTTCTGTTATAGCTTTTATTACTAAAGAATATAGGCCTAACTGAAATCCTCTATGAGCTAGTTTTATTTATGTTTGAGAGAACAAGTAATACTATGAGAATTTCCATCTATTATTATTTTGGGTCACTAAGTTCTCTTATTACTGCTATTATTATTTTTTATGCCTTTATAATTTTGCTGCAATAAGTTAGCTAACATTTACAAGGAATGACTCAAGATAGCCTAACGTTTACAAGGAATAACAATAGATAGCTTAAGGCACTCAAGGAATGACTCTATCTTATATTCAACAAGATATCCTGATCATTTGCTTCATGATTGTCATCTTGCCAACTTGCTTCATGTTTCTTCTCATATGGTATATCTCACAGGAGCCCTCAAGAATTATATGAGAGCAATACAGCGGCCAAATCATACCATTCTGTAATTTTTTTTAAAAGGAAAAAGTAAAAGAAAAAAAAAATTCCATATTCAACTTACCATGTCAGATACACACTCTACATTATAACTTCTATTTTTATACATTATTGTTCCTTCCAGACAAAAGGGTTGGTACTCATTCCAGAGACTGATTGGTCACTGTTTTGTGAAGAATGGAATGTTCCAGAAGACAAAGGCATATCTGCTGAAATTGTAGTTGCAAGCAGTCTCAGTAAGTTGGATGGATCTTGTGAAAACATTCCTACTTTTGTGGAGGGTACAGATGAACACATGAATGAAGCAAATGATGGCACAAATGTCGAAAAATTGCTTATTCGAACTTATCCACAGGTAAATGAACAAAGAATCAATTGAAGGCTTTTGGGATTTGTTCTAGATTTTTCTGCGTGCTTTTTATTTTTGTTCCCTGTACTCTCCATTGAAATGAGACTTGTTTGACAATTGTGTTTCTCCCACATCTCTTATCCTGTCATCCATCCATTCTAGATCCCCCCAATTGTTATATTTCCAATAAATACTTCATCACTTATGTTTCTCCCACATCTCTTACCCTGTCATCCATTCATTCTAGATCCCCCCAATTGTTATATTTCCAATAAATACTTCATCCCAATTTTTCATTGTTGTTTGTTGAAGTGTATAACTATAATGCAGACATGCGAAGTTTGTATTGGAGAAAGAGAAAGCAGTGAATTAATGCACAAGCTTTGTTATTCTGATGAGGTTATTTGTGTGCATCTTGTCCGTGGTAAGGAACCTCCAAAATACCTGATAGAAGCTTCGACATCTGTCTCTGAGCCAGACCGGCGTGCTTCCAAGCGCTCCAGAAGAACATCTTCTGGCAACTCAGTCAATTTAAGAGTTTCTGGTTCCACCTCCATCTACCAGTTGAAAATGATGATTTGGGAAGCCTTTGGGGTATGCATCTCCACTTTTGTAAAACTCCATCAGCTGGATATTTTTAATACTTCATCACTGATATTGAAAAGGTCTCCCATTCCATTTGACTGCCAATGTGTTAATTCAGGTCATACTTGGAACTTGCTATACTACCATTCAACTTTTAATAACACTGGTGTCATTTAAAATTAGGTTGTTAAGGAGAATCAAAAGCTTCACAAAGGTTCAACTGAGATAGATGATGAATCAGCTACCTTAAGTGACAAGAGCATTTTTCCAGGTGATGTTCTATGGGTCACTGATTCAGAGATTTATGCAAATCGGGATATTGCTGGTATAAGCTACTCCATTCAATTTTACTCTTATTGGAAATCAAAGTTCCACATTGGTTAAACCTTTATTATTTTGCAGATGAACTTTCAGAACATAAAATCGAACCTGGACAATCTGAGCAAGGGTTCCGTGGGACACTTTTGACGTCAGATGTTTCAGTTCCCAACTTTCAGGAAATTTGACTGAGTTCTTTTTCTTAATCCAAATCCATTTTAACTTCATGACTTAATGAGGCTGTTATGGTAACCAAGCCTGTCAGGAGATCCTGGATGAGATGTTAAGGTAGGTAGGTGTGTGTAAACTGGTTATCTTGGCCTTTGATGCATTTACCAAGTAACTCATTGGGGTTGTATCCTTACAGTCGCGATTAGATTGGTCGTGGACAGCCTTTTGGCACCAGTGCTTGAAGCATGCTTGGTGGAGCTGCACGGTCAATGCTATGAATTTGAAACTATGTTCCTACATTATTAAACAATGTCTTCACGTAATATAGTTTCATGGAGAAGGAATGCTAGAGCTGCTACATCTGTTACCAATATAGTTATTTGTGTATCTTGTTGTATGTCTACCTGAGCTTATCGTGCATTTGTCAATCGCCTTCATCAACATATTACACTCGAACACAAA
The DNA here is from genome assembly GCA_037974815.1 of Kaempferia elegans. Classification (NCBI taxonomy): domain Eukaryota; kingdom Viridiplantae; phylum Streptophyta; class Magnoliopsida; order Zingiberales; family Zingiberaceae; genus Kaempferia; species Kaempferia elegans. The sequence goes on from JBBPFQ010747219.1 coordinate 19,650, forward strand.
GCTATTTGAAGTCCTCTATTTGCAAAAAGTAAATTTCCTTATGCCTATGACCTAAACAATAAACCATCTCTGAGGTCTGTAGCAAGCAAGCTAAATTTAGATGTTATTGAGCTTCTGGTTTAAATTTTGATATCAGAATTGAAATTGTGGTGCTAAAGTATGTGGAAAAGAAAAGTTCCAACTGAAAGATGTGTTTTGAAACAAGTGAAGGCTGCTGGCACTTGCACAGATCAGGTTACAAACAAAACAAGGTGCAGAAGGTTCATGGCAGGTGAAGGGGCTGATAAGATTAGTAAGTGTTCAAGTGGTTGTTAGAACTAGTAGCGATTTTATTGTAATAAAAAGGAAGTAAATTATGGGATCAATTTACAGTCGAGTATTAAATGATTAGGATAGGAGGTTTTTTTAATTGAGGGCATGAGGGTAACAAAATTATTAATCATTAAAATAGTGTGACTATTAAATGATTAGGATAGGAGGTTTTTTTTTAATTGAGGGCATGAGGGTAACAAAATTATTAATCATTAAAATAGCGTCTCTCTCTAACGTAGCTACAATTTATATTTGTTACATTATATTATTGACCATCTAGGCATATGTAATAGTTAGAAACAATAGCTGTTATAATGTTACAGTAATTACAGTACATGTACGAGATGATGTTCGATTCAAAGTCAAAATTGATTAATAGTATGTTATAGTAATTATGATTCATGTAACTATTATCATTCATAATTATTATAATATTCAAATTAATATTAGTCAACATCATATTATATCAGTGTTGTAATTATAATTAATAATTAATATAACACATATAGGGAAGTGATTATGAATTGTAATTATTATAATATGTACACGGATCATTCCGTTTTTATGTAAGAACGGGTAATTTAGGTATAAAAAAAAGCTTCAAAACTCGACTACTCAAGATTGATGCTCTGCTATTTTTAATGAATGACTATGACTCGGGTGATTCTCATTATTAAAATTATTTTAACACTGATATAATAATGATTTTAATAATAGAATAAGGATATTTAAGATGAAAAATAAAATAAAATAAAATAAAAATGATCTTCTCATATTTTTAACAAAGGTATTCATTTGATTTTTTTTATTTAATCCAAATAAAATTCGTCGACAATCGACGAACATAATTACCCTACAATTCTTACGTGTCTCCTATATCAACCCTCTATGTTTCTACCACTTGGGATGAGGTTCAATTAGTCAAATCGGAAGTCTAGCAGAGTTTACCTAAATTGAAGAGGATCCAACGAAACGGGCGTAGCTTCACATCATCCACCGTTGGGTTTTAACCCTTCGACGGATCACAATGAGTTCGTCGAACGCCCTACCGGCGGCGGAGGATAACGGCGATATGCCGGCGGTCGTGGCGGAGGTCCAACGCCTTCTTGGCTACACCTTCCGGCAGCCTTCGCTCCTGGTGGAAGCCCTCACCCACCCATCCGTCGCCGACCACTCCTCGTACCAGCGCCTCGAGTTCGTCGGGGACGCTGCGCTTGGCCTCGCCTTCACCAACTTCCTCTACCTCGCCAACCCCGACCTTGGCCCCGGCAAACTATCCTCCCTCCGTTCCGTCAACGTCTCCACCGAGAAGCTAGCACGCGTCGCCGTCCGCCATCGCCTCTATCGATTGCTGCGCCACAACTCGCCTATCATGGATCAAACGGTGCGCGCTCTCCTTAACTTGGAAAATCTCACCTATGAGACATTTTTCGTTCTTTCTTGTGCTGAGACAGCTTTGATTTAGATTTGATGTTGATTTAGTAGGAAATTTGTCTTGAAATCTAACAGCTACATCACAAGCACCCAAAATTTTCAAAACTTGAAATCCTACGCCATATTGTTGGCACATTTAACCTGAAGTGAAGATCATATTAATATTGTTGGCAATGTTTAATTGAAAGCAGAAAAAGCACCAGCTAAGACCACTATATGTTGTTCGACTGGATGAATTTTACTGTAACTAACCATATATTCCATTTTTTAATATGCCGGCTTCTTGTCCTTGTAAATCATAGTGCAATGCAAATGAAGAACTTGCTTGAATTCTTTAAAGTACGTGTTAAACACCTGGGTCTCATGTTGAGCTTGAAGAATATGAGTCTCCTCTGAGGGCAGTTGCTGAAAGTGATCTCTTGAAATAGTGCTTATCAACAGTTGCAGTAGAGGATAAAATAAAAAGCCACATTCTTGGAGTTGTGTTGAATGGTTTTCAGTGGAATACAAAGTGTTGCTGAGATTGGAATGTCCTGGAGAATTTTGAGTTTGATGTCCAAGCTACACGTTTGGAGTTGGAGAAAGTTGCACGATCCAGAAGAGAAGTAACATTGGTAATCTGAATCTATCCTCATGATTTGAGTGATGTCTCTTTGCAATTTGGATTTGGTAGGATAGTAAATTTCTTTCAATTCTTTCAATTCTTTCATTCTTATAGATTAGATGATGAATAATATGGGTCTTTCAAAGTGAGGAAATTTAAAAAAAAAAAAAAATGCTACAGCTTCGATGCTTGATTCCTTCAATTTTTTTTCCTTTTGATATTGGATTTTAGAACCATATCACTTTTTTTTTCCGTATCAGGTAAATGAGTTCACAAATGTGGTGATGATGGAGCCTGATGAAGATTCAGGATTGATACTCTACGGTGGGAGCATTGTCAAAGCACCAAAAGTGTTAGCTGATATTGTTGAGTCCATTGCAGCTGCAGTCTATGTGGACTGCAACTTCAATCTGGAATTGCTCTGGAAGGTAAACTTGACTAATCATTCTCTTATTCTTTTTTTAAAGTGTAATATTTAGGCTGGATAGGTGTTTCGGGGGATCTTGGAACCCATAATCACCTGGGAGATCATGGATGAGCAACCCATCACTACCCTCCACATGCTTTGTCAAAAGCATGGCAAGATCCTTGATATCAAGAATTTGAAGAAGGATTCTTTGAACATAACCAATATTTTTGTTGATGGGATCCTTTTGGGCATTGGCTCCTCTGAGCAAAAGGTGATTGCTAAGCTGAATGCAGCAAGAGATGCAATGCAAAAATTATCTTTTTCTGATCCCACTGCTGATATGGATGTGGATTTGTGCTCCACCTCCTGTAATGGAGTGCAAGAGATAGATGGTTCCAAGAAAAGATTGAATGAATTTTGCATCAAGAAACACTGGTTAAAGCCAACTTACAAGTGAGTTTTTTCTTTACTTTCTTCAGGATACTGTTTAACTTTTCTGATGCATTATTTTTAGTTCTAAAATATGCATTTCTATTATGTTTCTATAAATTGTTACTACATTATTTAGCCTTTTTATGATACACATATTAGATAATAACTAATGACTCTCCTTAATGCCATTAAAATCAGGTATGGTAGTTTGATTAATTAGGAAAATAATTCTTCTTCAACCTTGTTATATCTTGTGTACATCAAGTGTGTTTACTCTTCATTTGGGATTTTGTCTCATTAATTAGCCTTAATACATTTCCTACCATAGTCTCTTGCAAAGCAGGGTAAGACTATATACAATAGATCCTTCCTCCGTATTGGCAGGACCTTCGCTTGAACTGTGAATCTTTCCTAACATAGAAAACTCCTTTATTTATTTCTGAATTAAATTAATTTCTTTCTTTCTTTACTTTAGAATTTCTTCAAGGAGATCCATATGAATTTCCTCTTCTCTATGTTCTTGAACTCTTGAATCCCTTGTGCCTTTAATTGAAGAATAGATTGTCAATTCAATCATTATCTAGGTTTTTTTTCCTTCTGTTTAGTGGTATAGAAGGGATGGCTCTAGTAGGTATCTGGAAGAGGTCAATAACAGAAACTTATTTTCAGAAGGCACAGAGACAAAGTCCACTCTTTTCCTGCCTTCACCCTGTGGTATTTAATCTTGCTTTTGCTGACCCTTAATATTCATTGCATATTAAATTTGTTTGACCACAGTGAAAAATTAGTTCATAATAAAAAAAACAAAGATTTTATGTAGCAAATAGCATTATTTATGGGTGCATGATCTACAGAAAGTTTCAGTTACATCATGAAATGTAATTGTATAAATGAAACTAATTTTTAATCAAATCATGATCATCTTAGAACTCCGCCTTTAACTGTGAAATGTATTATGCGACTGAACCAAACTTTATACATGATTTACACATTCATGGGAACCAATGACTCAGAAAAATTGATGATTCTTTACTGTATGTTGATCATGCATTCCATGACTGTTCTATTCTTCTTCTCTCGCATCCTCTGTTGTGTTGGATTGAAGCTGAGTTTACTTGGATAGATAATAGATAACAAGGACAGGGAAAGCAAGGGAAGGGTAAGGGAGTAACACATAAATATGCATGGATAGTGGATCGGTAACACAAATATTCATGATTCATTAACAATTTTGTTCCCTCTTTCTCTTGATTCCCCTCTTCTATTGTTCCACCCAACTGAACCTAGCATAGAAGTGATTGGTCTCGATTACATTATTGATCCCTAAAGCTACCTCGTCAATTCAATTGTTAATATCTCAAAGTAGATCAATAAAACCATTTTCCTTATTGCAGAAAAAAGGTTTACCATTATGGTTCATTGCTCACATTGCGGCTTACTCGATGTCTTCTCATTGCTTCAAGAATATTGAATTTTGTTCTTGATTGTTAAAAATAAGGAGAGCCTTGGCGCAACGGTAAAGTTATTGCTGTGTGACCTAAAAGTCATGTGTTCAAGTCTCAAAAAAGTCTCTTATAAAGCAGGATAAGGTTGCGTACAATAGATCCTTCTTGGAATTCTACATTGACGGGAGTTTTGTATATCAGACTGTCCTTTGTTCTTCATGGTTAAATGTAGTAAAAAATTAAGTCTAAACTTGAACCAAAATTTGCAGGGTTGAGAAAGAAGAAGGGCCTGGGCACGGTAAAAGATTCACATGCTCTGTTCAAGTTGAAGCCACAGACAACACCTTGATTGCTTTGGGGGATCCAAAGCCAAGAGTGAAAGATGCAGAAAACTCAGCAGCATTCAAAATGTTATCTGATGTACTTTGTAATATGATCTGATGTTCTTCGTATGATGAATGAACTAGCAATCTGACAGCTGACGATACGTTTTTCATCGTTTGAAATCAATGGCTCAGATTTTCCCTCGATTTTATCGTCATCCGATCGGACGGCTCTCATTGACCATCGAAGAGTATAAAAGAGCTCTCGGCGATTCATTTTCTTACCTTACTGCCATTAGGTTTTCTCGAGTTCTTGCTACTGTCACGCCGCCACTTCTACTCCTTCCTCTTGGACGATTTTCCGACGATCTTCTCCCCTATAAGTTTCAATATTCTCCTTCATATCTTCATCGCGATAAGCTTCTACCTTTTTCGACTGATCCCAGTACTCTTTTATTGGTCCTAAGCGCTTTTTCTACTTTATAATCGATTTTTTTATCTACCGTTTGTTTTTCATCGTCCACGAATTAATTTCTTCTAGAAAATGGCCTCCTTTTCTAAT
>JBBPFQ010747220.1:0-13820 GCA_037974815.1 Kaempferia elegans
CTCAGCTTATAATTAATTATTTTTAAATATATTTCTCACAAATATTCCAACGGCCTATTAGCTCAGTTGGTTAGAGCGTCGTGCTAATAACGCGAAGGTCGCAGGTTCGAAACCTGCATAGGCCATTTTTAGATTTTTAAGCTGCTAACCAAATTATAATTTTTTTTTCGATTTGTAACCAGTAATATATTACTGGGCCAGCCCATTAACATGTTGATATGGCCTACTCCCTTGACAGGCCTTGTGGCGCACCGAGGCCAACTTTATTTATTTATAATATTAATTTTTTGATTATTTTTTTCTCTCAGAATAAAATGATTTATTTAAAATGGCTTTTCAAATACATAATTTTATTAAATTATCAAACATATGGATGAGAATGAAGAAGAAATCAGTAACAATAAAAAAAAACTCATGTGAGCATTTAGTTTAATACATGACTCTTGAAGGTTGTAGGTTTAAGACTTATATAACCCATTAATGCTGAATAAATATTTAATTTCAGTCTTAAATTTGTTTCAGTTCAAAAATTTAATTTAACCGAATAAAAAATTTTAAAATATAAATCGAAATCCAACCGTATAATAAATTATCATCTCCCATTTTTGCAACATCCAAATAACACAGGTTGTTTAAGCACTTGATTTCCTTTCCTTCCCTCGATGCCCAAAATATTACGTTGTTGTCATTACTTCAACCAAATATACGGACCGTGATATATAAATGCAAAGCTTTTGGCAATTAAGGAAGCTAAGAAAATAATGCATGAGATTCTATACTAATCCGGGTGTCAATAGTCAGTCAACAAAAAAGTGAGATCATCATAAAAGTCTCTAACAAGGTCAGATAAGGCGTCAGGTCACCAATGTCAGCAGAAATGACAGGTAAGCAAGAGGCGCCATTAGATCCGACGGAGCCGATTAGCCGGTCGGATACTTCACCCGACTGGACAGAAGACCCGATCGGATACATTATGACCAAGCCGCTCCATCAACTCAACAAAGATCGGACAACCATCTCTTGAAATGAGCAGTTGGCCGGTCGCCGACTCGGATCGCCAAGGTCACTGCTTGATCGGCACATAAAGACAATAAACGGTGACTACGTAGTCCAATTGGCCCAACAAAACAAAAGTCCTTTGTCGCCTAGCTCAACGGGATGCCAGAGAATATTTCTTGTCAGTTAATGAACCTATCAGGTGAAGACACGTGGCGGACGCAATCATGAGCAACTCATATATAGACAGCTCAACATGGAAAGAAATCGTCACGTGTCCACAGCTAGCGAGGAATCTTTCTCCTTATAAATAGGCCTTCGGAAAAAGGCCTCAGGTACGCTCTCTTACGCGCACACACGCGAAAACTTTGCCCGTCTCTATTTACTTCCAGCACACTTTTTTGAGCTACGTTGGGCTAACTTGAGCGTTGAAGGACCAAACAATGAGCGGCGACTTCTGTTTGGTTGCTAACGCTTGTCTGCTCGTCTTCAGTGTGCAGATCCAAGTGGAGCCGTGTGAGTCGAGCTCTACTTCATCCACAGTCTCTCAATCCAAATACGTCCGAGTGCAGTTCCACATTAGCAGCTTTTAGATCCGAGTGTGCGAGGTCCTCCCTGGTGTTCATATTTGCGCTTGACAGACAGGATCATATACTTTTAATACTATTTCAATTTTACGCCGAAGTTCTTCTGAGCCGCTTTACGTGAATATTTCTCAATTTATCCTGGTGACCGGTGGAAAACTTTTATAAGGCTGCATCGGCCATTTCGGGATAGTCAATGAGACTAACTGGGTTAAAAGAAATGAGAAAATAAATGTTTGTGATGAAGTTTAGTGGAATTTACATTTGGACCCCTGTACTTTTAAAATCATTTTGTATCTTTGTTAGGTAAACAGATCGGTCCATGATTACTACGATGACTGACCTCAGCCATCACTTTTATTTCCGAATAGAGGTGAGTCGAATTGGGATGACGATGAGTAGTCCTTTGCAAGCTTTTTGACTCTTGTTAAGTTTGTGTTTTGTCCATATTTGATGATTGAGCTCGAACAGTCCTATTATATACGCAAGTTGAGGTTGGTTGAATTTGTACTCAATATCCAAACTGCAATTTTCAAAACTGTGGGAGCCAAAATGAATTTCTTTTATTATCCTTTATTTTCTTCGATACGAACCGCGCTCTTCGTTCTCATCCGCTTCCACTTTCTCTTCGGAGTCACCGGGTATGTTTTGGGTGTCGACCAAACGCGTACGGAATATATTCCTGATTTATCAGTGCGTAGGCCAGTAAACAAATCAAGTTAAGTAAGATGTGAAGTATTTAAGCATATTTGTTAAGTAAGTTAGCCAGTTAAATCAAAGCTAAAATAAACTAAACTTTTAAAAATATATTTAAGTTTAACTTAATTTTTTTTATTAACTTTTGCTCGATTTCAATTTAATGATCTTGATTCGATTGGTTTAGATATTTTGGAACTATTAATTTATACTCATTTAATTTATTATTTTGCTTACTAATTTAAATTTGTATGTCCATGTTAGTAATTTCTTTATTTATTTAATACTAGGCATCGTATACGTATTATATGTGTAATATAATATATGAATACGCTTAAATTAGTATCTCTATCCCTTAAATTGGACTTGGTAAGAGCACTCGAGACTCATACAATAGTGCAATGCAACGGTGTTCGAGAACTCAGAGGTAAGTTATTATAACGGACTATTCTTTATAAAAAAATAATTTAATTTTTTATATCATATATTAAACTAGTAAAAACAAATATTACATTTGATTTTAATCAAAATGCCGAAACATGTATATTTTTCTAATATTGTCTATCTAATGTATTTATAAAAGCTTATCTGTTTAAGTTATTCAAATTTTAAGATGTGAGAGTAAAGAGAACCATAACTGTGCATATTTTGTATATAAAAAACAATTCAAAATTACTTATAAGTCTTAACATAATAAATAAATACTTATTAATGAGAAATTTTTTCAATAATATATTATAGGTCTCAAACTTTATCTTTGATTGATTAATGAGCAAAATTTTCAATAATATATCACAGAGTCTCAAATGCTAGATTATTGATTGAAATGACTAATAAATATTAAAATTATTTTTAATGTAAAAAAATGACATTAATTTAATTTACTTTTATGTCTTATCAAATTAATTAAATGTAAGATAAATTCTTAATTAAATAGTAAGATAATAAGATAGATGTTGAAAAAAGTTTTATTATTTATGAACGTTGTTATTAATATTATTTATGAATATTATCAATAAATATTATTTATAATATCAACAAACTGAATATATATTCAAGTATAATCAGGTAATTTATTAAGTTGTTGTTTATTTATTTAACGGATATTCTCTGTATCGAACAAGTTGTTGACGAACGTTCGATTCCTGACTGTAGTTCACGTTATCGATGTTGCGCCTGAGGTACACCTGCATTGGCCACCCCGCGGGGCCCGCTGGAGGGAGCCGTTCTCGGATAAGAGAGATATTTTAGTCGAGAAAAAGGAAAAAAACAGGCGAAGAATTTGATTATTAAACAGTTTGCGGAAGTAATTTCTGAGATTATTATTATTAATTTGGGGGGAAAACTTGTGATGAATAAAGTGGAGGAACGAAGCGGAGCGGAGCAAATCAATCGCGATCTCAATATTTTTGTTTCCTTCCTTCGTCTCTCTTCCTACTTCCTTCTACTTCTTTCGTCGGAGCCATCTCCGTTCTTCGATCGCGGTGAGGGCGGGAAGTTGAACTCTCCGCTTTCTTCGTCTCCGATCCCGGATCGCTAGTTTCTTCTGCTTCGTGCGGTATGATCTCGCCCGTCGTTTTTCTTCCACTTTTTGGTTTTTGCCTTTGGGAATGAGAAATTGATGAGATTTTACTGCTATGTTCTTGGTTAGAGTGGGTAAAAATTGGTTTTTGCTTGCTAGATCTGGCGTCGAAGATCACTCTGTTTGTTTAAATCGTTGCCTACTTTTACTCCTTTGCTCATTGCTTGTTTGATCTGAGGGTTTGTGACATATGGATGGGATAATTTGATTACTTTAGCTCTGTTCTTCTTAGATTCTTTGATTCAATGGGTTTTTATTTTGTATGTACTCTTTTGATTTGCTGATGAGATTTTTGAGTTTTCCTCACTATAGTCTGTTGCTTTTTGCCCAATTTGTTGAGGGAATATATATTTTCTATGCATACTGCATTCGATACTTAAAATTAGAGAGCATCCATTGTTGCCTTTCAAAGTCCGTTGATAATCACACTTGAAGATTGAATTCCTACTGAGTCCAATAGTTATGACGCTTGGATTGAACGCACGATGGATTAATTAAAGACTGACCAGCTTAAAGTTCAATCGAGGTTTTGGCACTTGGCTGGAGTTTGTCTAGTATAGGACAGTATGCTTCTCTCAACTTAATCAATTGTCCCAACTAGACTGTCTTTCTATGACTTTGGCATTATCTGGGATGAGACCTAGGTAGATTAAAATCTTCCTTGCAATCTTCTTCAGTCTATACTCTATAAAATTGATCCGAACTTGTATGCCTTCTATTTAAATAGTCATAGAAGATTATGGTATCACAATCGGTTTGGATAAGGTTTGACTGTCAATTTTATTAAATCTTCCAAGTAATTATAACCAAACAAAGTTGACGCTGGAAAAATATATCTAAGACTCTTCTTTTCATTCATACAATACCCCTTCAAGTTTCAACTGATTAGTTTTCTTTGCATAACTAAGTTATTTTCTTTTATCAAAACTTTTCTTGTATAGCGACTTCAACATCAGGTGTAGGGTATACTTTTCTATGCATTATTTCTTTTGATAGCATTGCTTTTGATTGATTGATTATATTTTTCTTTATTCTTATAAACGTGGAGATGGCGTTGACTCATTTGCTTCTGGCAGATTAAAATTTATACACAATGGTTTGAGAGAACTAGAAGTTCATGGCAGCTGCAGAAGTAAGGACCGCTTGGCAGCGTGCTGCAAACCGTTGCCTTGTACAGGAAGATGCAAAGCGAGCTCCAAAACTTGCTTGTTGTCCATCGTCTACCCCACAAAATGATTCAGGAAGTGGAAGTACAACAACTGTACAAGATTATTTTATTCCCAATATCATACCTAACAGAAATTCCATGAATTCTATTCTGTCACCTGAAACAAAATGGTGGCTTCAGATGCAACCAAACTTAGGATATCATAAAGATTATATTTACAATCAACTAAGCTCTTTAGAAGATGAGGTCAAAAGTGACATGGATGCTGTACTCACAAATGGGGATTCTTTGTCAAATGAGGCTAGCGACTTTGTTGCTACAAAGGAAGATTCTTTTCCGAAGTCTCCTGAGATGGTCTCATCAGTTTTCATGACACAGGATGCTGAAAGAAAGGTCAAAGAGATGAATACAAAAAGCTATTCAGAACACTCGCTAAAGATAAAGAGAGCCACAGAAGGTTGCTTTCATAAAGAGGAACTTCTGAGCCAGACAGCTGATCCCTTTTCCCTGAAAAGACCAGAGAAAACTTCTTTAGATCTTGAATCACCATGGTCTGGGACTACCAAGTCTGAGCCATGGTGGCGTATTGCAGACAAAGATGAGTTGTCTTTGTTGGTTTCCCAGAAATCATCACAGCATATTGAAAATTGTGACCTTCCTAAACCTAGCCAGACAGTTCATGTCCCCATGGGAAAGCTAGATGCAGGTATATATGGTGCCAATGAGTATTCAGATAATACTTCTTCGTATGGTTTTGACGACAAGTTCTTTTATTCCGGGGTAAACATGTTGCACCAATCAGAGAAGTTGTACAGGCAAGACTCTATTCAAATTTATTATTATTTTGTACTGTCTATAATATTTTCTGATGATTTTGCTCGGTCTTATTTTTCTATTTACACTAACCATGAATTTAGCCACCATTTATTGTGTGTATGAATTACTGATGGTTGTATGTAATATTCACATGTGAACCAAGTATAGTAGGCAAACTTGCAAGTTGATTGTTTCTAAATTCCGTAGTAGTAGTTTTCAGTTATCCTTTACAATTTAAAGAGAGTGTTATTAGATAGGGAATGTCAAGGAGAAGTTATAGCTAAATACATATGGTACTCCAAGATGATGCACTCCAGCAATTAACGATTTCCTAGCAAGTAGCCAATAAATTTCTCAAGGGCATGTTGGAGTTTTAGGAATTCTGCAATCATCTGAGACTTGCAACGTCAACTGATCTAAAGAAGACTCCAAGGTCCTTGTTCATCCTGGCGATGTTGTTAAGTTGCTGTCATTGCATACTTTAGAAAGGGTCATAAACAAGCTTAGTTCAATTCATATAATTTGCAGTTCTGTTTTCCCAATTAAAAAATTCGTCTTTACATTGATTATCAAGAAAATACTTCTTACCTAATCTTCAGGGTGATTTAGTGGTTACTGGATGACAAAATATTTGATAGATTCTTAAACCTTTCAATCTCCCTTGAAGCAGCTCTTGCAAGCGTCTTCATGTCATCTACTTCCACCTCTTAGAGTACAATTTATATAGTGTGCATATTGACTTGTGAGTCAATCAACCTTGGTATTGCTAGAAGGTATATAAATGGGCTAAAGATTAGTCAAGGACAGAGTAAGAGATGCTCCAGCTCAATTCTGGGCCTTGGTACATCTGCTCCATGTCCTCTAGCTGGGAACAATTGACTGTTCTTATTCCTTTATTAGTAGATGATTGTAATAGTAACATTATCAGCATCCATTGCGTTTCTTTAGACGTTTATATTTCTTTTTCGTTTTTATCAAGGATATACTCATTTAGTTGTTCCCATCCACCACAATGTGCGCCCTTTTGGCCTATGCTATTATTCTAATGGCTCTTCGACCCAATTGTGTTTCCTCTTCAGCCTTTCTGGTTTTATGCCGTTGTTTTATGTGCTCTCTAGTCACCCCTGAAAGTCTCTTCAACGTTGCATGCTCCTTCCTAATTCCTCTCATTACAATTTACAAACCCCTTGTTAGAAGCAATTTCTATTGTTCAATACACACATTCTGAACCTTTTTTGATTCGATTTTCTTGTGCAGTCAGGCACAAGGTCATCTTAAGAGGAAACCTCCTGCTGATCAGACATTCAAGAATGACCTTTCAAGATCCAATCTGCTGGACGCGCTTCGCCATTCCCAGACCCGAGCTAGGAAAGCTGAAATGGAGGCCCAGAAAGCTCATGATGAAAAGGAACATATAATCAAGCTTTTGTTTAGACAAGCGTCCCACCTTTTCGCATACAGACAGTGGCTACAGATGTTGCAGTGGCAGAACCTTTTTCTCCAGCATCAACTCAAGGACCATCCGATTTCCACCAGTATTCCAAACTTCCCAGTACTGCCTCAAATTCCATTGAAAGGGAAACACAGAGAAGCGAGGAAAAAACACAAGTGTTCAATCTGCAAACTCGCAGTTGCACTTGCTGTCGGATTGGGTCTGGCCAGCGCAGGATTGCTGCTCGGCTGGACGATTGGTTGCTTGTTTCCTCCAGTATAGAATTGCTATAATCATCGCAAACAAGTGATTGTATACTGGGCACATTTTGTGTCCTAATGAAAAAGTTGGGCTTCCGAAGCTGGTTCACGTACCCGTAGTTCATCTTTTAATGTACATGGTTTCTGCTGTACATAGCAATTACATTGAGACTTAAGTCTACATGAAATTATTTTGCACAGATACGGTGGCTTTGATTGAACTTTATGGCTTTACATTTATCTATGCGATACAAGCAAAACTATTTCATGGACTAAGGAGGATATTCTGGCAGAAGAGCCTGTGGAATTGGAATTATAGATGAGTGATTTACTCATTTACTAATTTAATTAGTAGTAATATAATAGCTTACTTTTTTAGAATGCTTCTTTGCTTAAATTATCTAATTGTAAATTAATTAACACGCTTCCATTTACCAAAATTACGTAGTCTGTAGCATCTTTAACTGATATTACTAGGTTTAAGGCTCGTGAGGGTGTGAAGGGGTTGAAGAGGGACAGACTTACTACAATAGGAAAAAGGATTAATTTTAATTACCACTAGATGAGATAGGATAAGTCACATCTTGTCACGAGTTCTTGGGACGATATGATAGTTAAGACATGAGATGTTGCCACATGAAATCTAGATTTGACACGTCCGAGCATATATCTCCTCATGTCTTGACCATTTGTACTAATAGCTAGTAGTAACCCATGATTTACCTCCTTCGTGTTAGCATGAAGACGAATTAATAGAGGTGATAGGAGTGAGTGAATTATCTTTTACCACATAAACACATCTTGTCACATAAGGTTTCAGGCTCCCACACTGCACAAATGCCAGAGAATGTGCAGGCCCATTTAAGGGCCCAATTAACTGGTAACTTTTCGGCCCATGTAATGGCCCTTTCTAACCTCAAGATTGGCTGTACAGATGCAAACCTTTTGAGGGGGAGACGAGAGCAATCGAGGGTTCGAGCACGAGAGCTAGAGAGATGTCGCGGATGATGGAAAGGTTGAGGATTTTTGTGGCCAAGGAGCCAATCATCGCCACCTCCCTCTTCTTCGGTGGCTTGGGTAATGAATTTTTCGCCATCCTTTTCTCTTCACTTTTTCCCCATCTTCACTGAAGCCCTAATCTTTAGGTCTAGGCGGAGTTTTGTATGTTCATGCGATCAATCTTTCTTTGTTTATCAGTGTTCATATATAGTGGAGCTCTGATTTAACGGATGGGTTATCGATGTGCCTGCTATTGTTGACCGAGAGTCGCTGAAAAGTTCAAATACAAACTTTTTTTTTTTAATCTATGATTTTCGGTGTTCATTTGATGTAGATACGACGATATCTTTGAATGGAAAAGTATAAGATTTGGAGAACCACTACAAGTTAGATCTTATAGGATTGAGGACATCATCTTGTCGACGTGATTTGTAGCCTTATCCAATAAACCTATAGCATAAAAATGATTTTTGTCATGTTATTATCTCCATTTTTTTTTAAATGTTGCTCAATTATTTTCCTTTTCAATTGATAAGCGTGTAAGTTGACCCATTTAACAGTGTTGGACCTTGTTTACGTTTGATCTATTTGTGATACTGTTTAATAAAAATGGTTTTGCACTGTATACTCCCTGTTTTTAGCATTCTCAAAAAAAAAAACAAAGAGAAGAATTGGGCAAAATCTTGATTCTGACAGCTTTAGAGCTTGAAATAACCATATTTGCATCTTTAGACGCCAATGAGTGTGGACTAGGAAGATAACCAATCAAACATTTATAGATGTCTTTGTTATGCATATCACCTTCCTATTACATGAAGCGAGTGTAAGAACACCAAGATTTCTGGGAATATCTCACAATTCAAGGGAAAACATGAGGGAAATTAAAAACCTCTCTGTGTTGAATTGTTTACATAGAACATGACCGTCAACCAATCCTAGTGCAAACATATTTGTATATTGTAGTACGACTATCAATACTGTATATCTAAGTGCGAATGAATATAACACGTGCGAGGCCCAAGCGATTACGACCTTAATTTCTAGAAGTAAATATCGTCAAGTGCTTGGGGTGCGAAGCACTAACCTGTCCTCCATCCTGAACTAACATTACTTTTTTACTGACCTTAGTTGTTACTTGCTTGATATTGCCAATATTCATCTTCGTTGACCTGCCATTCAGATTTATTGACCTGACTTTTCTGCATGCCAACATGGTTTTTTTTTTTTTTCCCTTTGCCGACTCCAACTTGTCTTTTTCCAATTGATCTCACTTGCTGTGCAATTATCTACCAGACTTCACTTGGTCTCCAAGCAATCCAAATTTCAGTTTCATCGTGTCATTACTCAGAGAGTTTATCATTGACAAAGAAATGATAGTCATCTTCATTCTTCGATCAACCTCTACATAGATACTTCATGAAATGTTATCGGGCTTATTTGTCTCAGTCCAAATCAGTTGATTCAGATTGAGTTGGTTGCTTTTGTAGACTATGCTCAATACTTTCTTTCACACTTGCATTTACAAAAGCACATAAGAAGTGAGGTTAAACAAGTGAATAGTTATGAATAACACTCCACCTCAGTGACAAATTTGCATCTGATAGCAAAACATCTTACTCTATCTAAAATAGGCGTGCTCATCCTTTTTGCTGGTCTTTTTATCTGAGAGATGTAAGGAAGGTTCCTTTGGCGTCTAACTCCATGAGTTCTTGAAGTTCTTGAAAATTGCAATTTGTAGTACAGTTTTGGCCTTGTAAAATGCAAATGATGGTTTTCCCTATCTGTTATCATTTCAATGCAACATATTTTTTTAATTTATTGTACATTCTGATGGTTTATGGTGGCCATTGTAATTTCTTGGATATATTCTTCTGTGTCACACTAGAATAATTCTGATCCTAGGATATTAATTTTAAAGTGTGAGTTGAACTAGTTTTATGTTTATGATTGCTGGAGTTGCCATTTTTCATACAGTATATTGTTAAATGAGGTAAGGAGACAAATTGTTCCAGTGAAGATTCTGATTTTTAATGTAATAAGTTTTCCTGTCTGTAAGTTCTTCTTCTTTATTGTGATCCTAAGATTCTGCTTTCTTTTGTTACCTGTTTAGTTTAATATTTGCAAGATTATTCCCAAGATATGGGGGTGTCATGCCCACACGATCAAAATGCCCCTATATTCGTGGTGTAGACTAAAATGATCATTTTGTGATTTGCTCTTAATGATGAGGTTTCTCCTTACCAACATCAAGCAGGAATTTTATAATCAGCTCAAAATTTTTACTTATTGTTGCTATATAAAAAAAAAAAACTTCTGCCTGTCTTTTTGTTGTGAACTGCAAATACCAAGCTGAAGCTGGTTGGGATTCCATCTCTCTGATTGATTCATTGTTAGCAAGTTTTCCTCATTGTTACATCATCTTTACGTCCATCACGCCCCATTACAGTTCTTTGCTCAAGCTTAAGTATTTTAAATGTTTGCAACTATGTAGCAACAATAAAAATTTAAGCTCAGTTTCACACATTGTAGTGGGTGAGTGAACTAGGTTTTCCCTTATCTATTTATTCTCGCTTCAAATCTAAATAAAAAATAGTGGATATTTATTGATTACTTGTATAATACAGGTATCATTTCAGTGATTAGTAGTACTTTCAGATTTTTTTTTAAAACCTTTGTCCTTTTCTATTCCAGGTCTCTTCCTTCCAGCTGTAGTTAGGCCGATCTTGGATTCCCTTGAGACAGCGGAACCAGTCCAGCAGCCTGCTCTTGATGATGTACGTATATATTGTTTTCTTTTTTCTATTACAGCTAGAATTTGATCATCTTTTTCCTTATTTTTTATTTCATTATATCTGTAATCTGATCATCTTAAATTGAGATTCCTTTTGTGTTTTTGAGACTCAAGTACAATTTTTTTTAACCAACATTCTGATAAGAAATTTTCATGGATATTTTGATATCTGAAGTGGGCTCTCTTCCTTTATTAGTGAAGTGACGCAGGACTTGTGAGTTTTGCTGTCAAAATTTTTCGTAGATTTGTTGTCTTCTTATCCTGGTTATTCTGATGTTTGCAGGTGGTTGCTGGTATCACGGGGAAGAAAATATAATAATGTGCATTTTCCATTTTTCCCCCTTGTTCACTTGGAGATCATTTCCAGAACGATGTGATGTAACCTAGATTATCTGTATCATGGGTTTTTTCTTTCCCTTCAACATCGGTGAAATGGTTCTAATAAATTGAACAATGTTGACTATTCGAGTTTTGAATCTTTTATATATCCAGATTAATTATATTTCATTGAGCATTCAGTAGTGAAAAAAAAAAAATCCTTCTCTGATTGAGGATTTATATCCCTAGTCTTAGCGTAATGACTGAAGCATCAACATCAAATCAGCCTCACTTTTTGATCAGCCATCACATTGTGAATGAATAGTGCCTCCTAATACAAATATTCTATATTAATAGTGTATAGCAAAGCAATTCTGAAACTCCTTGGAAAGATTAGACATTTCTCAAAGAAGAAAATAAAACAAAATCCAAATCTACTCAAATGCTCGATGAAGCCTATCGATAAGATATCCGCCGTAAAAGATTCTGTCCCCAAATGGCGTTCTTTCTTTCCCGGGATTAATAATTATGAGATTTCTGTTTTTTGGGGGGAAGAAATACTGAATGAGATCTCCTTAATCTCTTGGAAACTAACGTAAGGCTCCATTACTGCATGGCGCATGCATTTATGCCTGATTCGTTACGTTGAAGTCGATTTATGACCCAATAACAGTGCCGATAACAGTACGTAATCATAATTCGCCGCCCGCCGGCGCTGCCGCATGCCGCCACCGATCATCACACGTTCTCGTCAGTTTGCTATTTTTTTCATTAATCATTATACTCTTCCACTGCATGCACAGGCGCCACAGCTGCTATATATATATCTACTATTTATTCAAACAATTGGATTTAGTAGTATATATCCAATATTCCTTTCTTCTCCATGGAGCTTGATCTCTCGAACGACATCCTGCTGCTCGATGATCAACCATTCTTACCAGACTGGTCTACCTCCTGCTGGTACGTACATACGTATCATTATGAATTGATTTGAGTTCCTCTGTTTCTATAATTGATAATGCAGGGACACTCTGCTTTCCCTCCCTGAGGCCTCTCTCACTCAGTATGATGAGCAGCTCCAATTCCTCGACGATAAACTCGATCTCGATACGTTTCCGTGGGGGGTCGATTATTATGATTGTGCAGTCGAAAGAATCATTCCCGATACAGTACTTCTTCCTCTCGACCAAAGCGACCCAAAGGAGGAGTCAGGAGTCGTCGTCGTCGTTGAGAAGCGAGAGCGGATGTCGAGGTTGAGCGAGATGGGAATGGAGGAGATGAGAAAATACTTCAGCATGCCGATAACGAAGGCGGCGAAGGAGATGAAGGTGGGCCTGACGCTGCTGAAGAAGCGGTGCAGGGAGCTGGGGATCGGCCGGTGGCCGCACAGGAAGATGAAAAGCTTAGACTCTCTCATAATCAACGTTCAGGTAATTAATAAATATATTAAAGTAAATATATGAAATTGTATACGGTTAATTAATATATTTAATTTATAGGAGTTGGGAAGGTGGTCGTCGATGGTGGAAGGGACAAGTGTGGGGCAAGAATTGGAGAAGTTGCAGCAGCAGAGGAAGATGATGGTGGAGAATCCAGAAATGGAACTCAACGAACGAACAAAAAGACTGAGGCAGGCCTGCTTCAAGGCCAATTACAAGAAGAAAAGAAGAGAGGATTTATCGGTGATCGCCCTTTAAAGTTCAGTTTGGATCTTCTGTCCTAATATTATTATGTCTCTGTGTCTCAGCACAGATCAGGACGATTCAAACATCTTCGAGATGTATACAATATGCTTGTGATGTGTATACCATCCTTGAGATGTAATCTGGACAAGTTCACAATTGTTCATTTAATTAAAAAGAATAATTGATTGAGAAAACGAGTACTGATTATAATTAATTAATTTATTTATAATTGTAATAATTAATATAGACAGAGTTAGGTGCAATGCATCTGTATCTGTGTGGTCGTTTCGTCGTTATCTTTGTCCACACCGCGGTGGGCCTCTCGTGATCTCTTCGTGATGGAGACTTTGGGGTTTCAACGTTTAACCTAAACACTGAACTGAAATTGAAATGGAAGCGAAAGCTTCAAATATAATTAATTGAATTAAAATGAATTGATATATATATATATATATATATATATATATATATAGTCGAAGTAGGGAAATTT
>JBBPFQ010747535.1:0-13808 GCA_037974815.1 Kaempferia elegans
GATGTGAACTTTGAAGAGCTGGCAAGATCAACAGATGATTTTAATGGAGCACAACTTAAAGCAGTTTGTGTTGAAGCTGGCATGCTTGCCTTGCGTCGGGATGCAACTGAGGTTCTCTTCTGTGCCTGCTTTTGTTGCTTTTAGTTTACATTTGTGAACAGCTTAATTCTGCAGTTTACTTGTTGTTCAATTATTGTATCCATAAAGTCTTCTAGTATTAACTTTAAAAGAACTGATAACTACACTTCATTTGATATACTGGTAAAATACAAGTTGGTACCTCTGAAGTTTACTCCTAATTTGGGCTCTTTAAGTTTGAATCATTTCAGTCCGACCCATAAAGTTACCGAATGTTGTCAATTTTGATCCTAGTGTATCAATTTTGGATTTGATGAGGTTAAATTTCTGTATAGCTGTATTGGCCAAATTGAGAAAGTCAGGGTTCAAATTAATGCACATTTATAATACCAACAATTGAAACTTTAGGATCCATATTATAATTTTTTTTTAAAATACTTCCGGGTCAAACTGGCAGATTGGATTTTCTGCCGCATATTTGCATTCATGATTGTTGCTGTTTGTTCCCTGTATTGCCTTGATCCATTGCGAGTCTTCTGGTATTTTTAGATTCTATGTTTACTTCTGTTTACTTGAGATGCTTCTTATTGAGTACAGAAATTCACCATGCAGTCAAGTGAGGAAATAGTTCATGTATGCTCTTTAATCTAGTTGACATCGTATACATCTAGTGATCTAGATTGCGCTGTCTACAAGTCAATTGGGCTATCAGGCAGTCAGAAAGTGATTGAATAGACTCTAATCATTTTTATTGTTGACTCCATTATATGGTCAACGAACAAAGCAACAACGGTCAACTAATGCTATTTTTGATTCAGGTGACGCACGAAGATTTCAATGAAGGGGTCATTCAAGTTCAAGCGAAGAAGAAAACCAGTTTAAATTACTATGCTTAGTGCCAGGCAGCCAGACGGGTACCTCTAGCCTATTGCTCTGTTGTTTTAGTCGTGCTATTTTTCTCAGGTCGGGGTGCATAAGATAACTATTTTGATTAGGGATTTCTAGACTTGTTAAGATAACTCTTTTGATTTTTCTTTTTTAATCTCCAGCATCGAAGTCTACCAAATTTCGTTCAATTTTGTTGTCAATGTTATAAGAAAAATGCACATAGCAGCGTCCCTCTTAATTTTTTTACTTAGCTAAACACATTGATTTATTAAAACATGGTGGGATTTGTTATGCTTTAATTGCCACTTCGGTTTATTTTTAGAAATGGACTGGCTTCCCGTATGGCAGCGGAACTAAATATGGTGATTATGATCATTCTAAATGTCTTTCACAATCCATCTCTATATTATGTAAAGGGTGATGATTTATAAGATTAGTTTATAGTTGATCGTTTAAGTGATTAAAAAGTGAGTTGACTTTTTTAAGGCAGGTGTCTATGACAATTTGAAGAATGCGATTGAAAAGCAGCGGAACTAAAATGTGTTTATGCATGCACACAATTTGAAGAATGCGATTGAAATTTGTCAGGCTGCGTCATTGACATATCATCGCTAATCATGATAGAACATGCTGAACTGAGCTTTCTTACGTAGAAAAAGGAAGGAAAGGAAGGATCGTGACAAAATACAGTCTAATAGCATCATTAATTGTTTTCAGGGTCCGAGTGTTACTAGGCTTCAAATTATTTCGAGGGCCTCTTTCCTGTCGTTTAATCTAAGAAAACTGCGTCCTATTCAAGAGCCCTACATCGATCTAGTCTCGTCTTGTAGTTGGGGGCAAGGTTCCTAAGGCCCTGTTAAAATAACCTCTACAACGTTATTGTGTTCAAAGTTATATAAAAGAGTGTAAACTACTCTGGATGTCTGTCCTCTTCTTAAAATGTCTTTAACCATATTTAATCGTTCCCAACATGAGCATGATTGAATGCTCCCATTATTTATCTATTTGAATTTAATTGGGGAGTCGGTGATACTTAACCGTGAGTGAGATGAACGTTATCATCTTTTATTCTAATGTGCATGATTATCTTTCTTCTTCCTTCTAACTGCCTGCCTATGGGCCGTGCTCACCAGGGTGTCTCGCTGGAGTCGTGCTAAACTCTAGTGATAAAGAATCAATAGGGATTATCTCGATTAATCACTTTGACCTGTTGGGGTAGCACATTTGTTTTGCATATTTGAAATTAAATTTATAATTTTTCAAATTAAAACATTTTAAATAAATATAATCCGTCGTTATTAATCTTTCACATAATCACATTTGTTTTCCGTTAGCCTTAAGAAACATGAATTTTGGAAAAATAATAGCCAATTCATTGATTGATTGGCTTGTTGGTTGAGGATGTCTAAATTTGTTACAAAATTACGAAACAATGGCACTAGGGGAAGCTCGTGAATTTCAATGCTTTAAATGTGAGGATTTTAGAAATAACAATATAAATATTGTAATTAAAATAAAAGTAAAAATGACCTAAATTGGAGGTGACATTATCGATAGGCTAGAACTACTAGGATTTATGAAACAACCATAACAATTGCTATGATAATCACAACAGGGTATTACCCGTTCAGGGAAAAAAAACAGATTACGTGCTCGAAATTTTTGATGTTGGTTTTAATCCTAAGTGAACATCTTTAATGACCGTGCTAGACTTGTAACCATCAACATCAACTGTTTCTAAATATAAAAAACTTTGATTATAAAATATGAATAATTTAAATATTACTATGGATGTAAATCATAGTAACAATTCAAAAGATCATCTTAGATGCAATTCAGTAGACTTGCGCAAGCTGATAATGATGCAGGTGACAGGTAACGATGAGAGTGCCTTTTTCAACATTAAAAAAAAAACAAAATTACTTGGGACTGATATATATATATATATATATATATATATTTATTCTTTTGCTTTAATGAAAAAAGGATTGCCACAAGTTAGGAACCTACAGGATATGCTGAAAAGAAAAAGCCAGAAGATATGCATTTGGTACTCACTTCTCAGTTCAACTTAAGGCATTCCTGTTGCGCTTCAACCTGTAAACCTGGAACCAGAAGTAAATCCAGTTTGGGTCGAAACAAATTGGGCCAGTTCAACCTGACAAATGGAAGCTAGCAAGCCATCAGTTCACACGCTAATCAATTTAATTTTCCTCTAATAAGCTTACATGAAGACTAAAACATTCGTTGCTATCATATCGAACCATAAAGTATGAGATGAGCCACTCTTGACGATTTGAATATAGTACACCCATGAGCAGAAATGACATTTCTTTGAAAAATGGAAATACTAAAAAATATGATGTTTCTGTTGCCAGGAAAAATTGCATCGGAATCTGTTCAAGATTCTCCCCAGTAAGGTACTGCAGACTCCAGCCTCACTTGGTTTAGTCGAACTGTACCAAGAATGTACTCAGGAAGGTCATTTTCTTCCTTTGCCTGCGCAAAACAGAAGGAAGAAAAAGCATATTTAGAATTGTTACATGTTTCTCACATTTAAAATTATTCACAATACTAGTCAGAACTCATGACTTGCTACATAATCTGCTAAATAGCAACGTTCATTTCTCAAATGCACGAGATGACTAATGAAGCTATAACCCAAATTCAAATGTATATTCACATTTGCATCTTGATGATAAATCCAATAGTTTAAAGTTTAAACACCCACCCACACGCACACTGACTTTGATTCTGATACTATCCGTGCTACTAAAAAGAGGAAAAGGAAGAATATGACAATACTACGTGAAATGAGAAAGAGTAAGGTGATTTTATTATGGTAAGATGAGCCAACATTGGGTCAATCCTAAACAAAGTCTTTGGGTCTTGATGAGGCAAGATTTGTTTACTTTTCTATTATCATGGGGTGTCATCCACCCTGAATGACGACTTTAACTCCACATCACAAAATTACTTGCATGCCAGATCCAACACTCTCAACCTCTTCACTTCTGGAATATAATAAAATTTCTATATTAGCTGGCTTTATTACAATGTGTTACTTTTTCATCTTCTATGTGCTGGGGCTTTAGTGAATTAAACACAATTTCAGTGGTCAGAGGTGATCAAGTGGCATATGCCAAACATGTTACGGGATTTTTGTTGCCACTTGCCCACATATGTGGCTGATGTGCAGGGTCATCTGAGATTGAGTGGTATTTGAACTTCATAAATGACAACAATGGAGAAATCAGAATTATTTCTGTCAAAATTGGACTCATGTTGATGGTTCTTGTGGCACAACACAACTAAAATCTACTGCTTGTTTCAAGGTACTAACGACAGTGGTTTAGTTCTGAGTGTTTGGACTTAGGCTCAAGTTTGGTCTTGTAATACAATAGTTTGACTATTGTAGCCTTTCTAAATTTTGCAAGGTTCCATTTACTAATTGGAGGGTCAAAATACCCCATCACAATGCAAATTCAACACTAAAAGAGTACATATAAAATATTAATTTCAAATCAACTGCAATTAACACTAAGAGAGTACTCATACAATATTAATTTCAAATCAATCTATATACAAGATTGAGAAGATATTGAATCCCCAAATATTCTGAATGAAGTGAAGATATTAGTGTTGTAATGCATACCTCAATTAATATTGCAAGGTCAACAACAATGCTGGTGATATATCCAATAACTAAGCTGATTATGCTTCTTGCAACAGATGAGGAACCAATTTCCACATCTATCTGCAGATAAGAACCTTGTTAGCATTCTTCAGTAGTCATATATACACATATATATATATCATAAGGAGACGAGATTAAACAGGCTAGAAATCTTCATCATTTCATAGTTTCTATGGTGATCTTTCGCTTTATATTTCTTCTAGAAGATTCTCACCACAAATTATGCTGCTACACATGCATACAGAAAAGCTATTCCAATATCAAACTAAAAATATAAATACCAATCTGTCATCCAGTTTAATGTGATAGCTAATGCTGCTCCGCATTAATGGTTACTCTATAATCTGACAGTAACCAAAATTAGGTTTTCCAACCATCCACATGTTCAGCTTCCACTACCATGGATCAAGATGAAGCGCATCAACAAGCACACTTCTCTCAGATCTTACTTTAGCAGATGTAGGTAAAACTCCATGTCTACAAATTTATCTGATCTAGCAAGCTTCACCAAGTTGTTGATTAAAGTTTTTTGAGCAATTATCAGATAGATAACCAGACATCATACCTGTTCTTTCCCCACCATATGTTGAAAGTTAGACTTAATAGTCATTAGCTACAAAACATTGTCTTTGAGTATTATGCCAACAACCTATATATATATATATATATATGACGTAATAATTCTTTCTTGAAGAATGCAACACAATATGTTTCCTCCCAACAGCTAAAAAGCCTAGGTGCTCTTCTAGGATTTGATTTCTCTTCTACAAGGGCCTTAAGGGGAGGACCATGACGTGACAACATTGTTTCCCCTATTCATTCAAATCCTTATTGCAAAGCCCCAATTTTCCTCAATTCCTCTCTCTCATCCAACTAAATATTTCAGGCACTGTTTCCCCTCTCCAATCTTCTCTTTTTCCTCCATGCTCCTCCAATTCTCTTTGCAAGCCACACACAACAAGAGATCTCTCAAGGGTGTACCTCTCATGCCACCATTCCTTAAATATTGACCTTTATATCTCATGCATGTGCGGTTTACAACTTATATAATCTACAAGATATAAGAATGACAACTAACCTACAAAACATACAAAGATATATGGGAGGATAGTCACTTCAAACAAATTGCAAACAAAGTTGAACTTGTTCAGAAGCAACATAATTAAACAGAAATAATTAAGTAATTAACTAATATCTAGTGTCCATTCACCTCTAGAAAATTATCTTGACGAAGATATTTGCAGGTTACTGCTTTTCCCAATAGACATGCCTTAGTTCCAACTGCACGCTTGACCATCCAATAACCCTATGAAATTTATTATCCCATCATCAACAAGATTAGAATAAACTTGAA
Organism: Kaempferia elegans; assembly: GCA_037974815.1. NCBI lineage: Eukaryota > Viridiplantae > Streptophyta > Magnoliopsida > Zingiberales > Zingiberaceae > Kaempferia > Kaempferia elegans. The sequence continues at coordinate 6,018 of JBBPFQ010747535.1, forward strand.
AGTAGGAAAAAAAATAGCATCTAGATGTTAATCAATGCATACCTCTACAATACTGGGTATGAGTTTGAATCTAGAGTCTCGGAACATGTCAGTTCCATCTACAAATCTACCTAATAAAGAATCTTTGCCTAAAGGCTTTTCTGCTGCATAATAAAGAACCAAGCTGTAGTTTGGTTTTGAGGGAATCTGCAATTCAATGAGACATAGGTGATAGGACAGATGTAAAGAAACTAAAGAAAAATAAGAAATTGATTTCAGTAACAAATGTAGAATAAATATTATACATAAGTTGGCTTAAAATCATTGACATTATATCCCACCAACATTTTTGTCTAACAAACTATCCACAGCTTTGAGATATTGAAGACATTCTTGTTACCATTCTCCCATGTTTGTTAATCTAGAGATCACATTGAGCCTATTAAAATGATAAGAAGATTTCCAATTTGTCAGTTTCAATGATGACTTCAAAATTGAACTCAAAATCCCCATTATATTTGTACTAGTTCATACAACCTTAGTGAAATTCTCTAGCGGAATACACCTAGCTTGTTGTCCTGAAAAAAAAAATGAATTCAAAATGTGTTTTATTAAGTAATGTTGGTGACTTATTCCTCGAGTTCTTTAAAAAAATATTTAATCTTAGAGCACACTTGAAGTTTGGTAATTACCAAACTGCCAAACTGCACCATGGTTTCAAATTTATCAAAGAGCCCACTTTTCCTTTTTGACATTCCCAAAATAGCCTTCTAGTTGTCTCGACTCCTTTTAAACTTTTAAAAATGGTAAATAATACAGAGATGAAAATAAAGAAGCAAGAACATAATTCAATTTCTGAGAGCATAATGAATTCAATGACAGTGTCATTTTGACCCATCAAAGTGCTTTTAGAAAATCAAGGGTCTTCCGTGTGGTCAATATTAATAAAGGCATGAAAAATTCCTGAGAGCATGACAAATGGAATGGTGGCCTCAATTTGGTATTTTAGCTCATCCAGGAGTTTTTCTAGATTCATCTTAAGGGCCATTTCAATGGTCAACATCAAAAAGTAAGGATATGAATGGATTCCAATCATATCTTGTATTTTTATTTTGACTATTGCAAAATCTAAGGTTTAAAATTTTGAGTTATGTTGAAGTTTTAGACTCTAACTAAAATGATATAGTTTTGGTACCACATTATGTTTGCACCAATATGATTTCAAGACTTTTTTACTTTTAAATATATTGGTATATTAATTTAAAAAAATATTTTCATGAATATTTGACTGCACTAGATGTTGACTATTGAGTTTATGTTTTAGGTGTTAACTAAGTTCTTGTTTCAACACTTTCGTGAGATGTTTAGTGTCCGTTGAATCTTTTACAACACTTATTAGTAAATAAGGATTAAATTTGAAATCTATATTATTATTATTATTATTATTACATATAATAAAATTTAAAAAAGTTCAAGTCTTGATCACTTGAAGTTTTATTTTAGAGATCATGACTCAACTTCTTCTTAATACTATTCTACTGCTTCTATTTTGCATCTAAGAAATCACATCTAGAATAGTCTAGACTCTAGAGATTAGTCTCCAGCTTTGACATCTTTAGATATATTGTAAATCCAATTTGCTACTAGTTTAGAGATTTAATCATGGGCATTGCTTATGTAAGGTTTAGATCTTGAATCTACAAGAGTTTTGGTCTTTCATCGGAAAAATATGATTCTGATAGTGTATCATGCCGTACTGGTACATTTTTGGTGCTTATTTAATTGGATTATTAATAAGAACATAATTTTACTTTATATTGAGTTGTATTTTTTAATTAAATTTTTATTATAATTAAATGTCACTTAATAATTAATTAGATTGTTAATACATGTTTACTAATACATGTTTATTCTACTATTTATCTTTATTGATTATAATCATCTACCTTTAAAATTAAAGATGCCGGCAACCATTCAACTATTAATTTTTAGTTTTATTCCCTTGTAAACTTCTATACTTTTTACATTTTAGAATAATTTACATATAATTTATTTAACTTTTGTAGGTAGAACTAAGGTTTAAAATTTTAAGCTGTGCCGGAGTTTCAGTTTATAACCGGAATAATATGTTTTTGGGACCATATAGTGTCGATACGGTTTCAATACTTTTAAAATATATACTAATTAAAATAACATTTTTATTAATACTTGATTGCTATAGATACTTACTAAGCTAACTTTGATCTTATCTCATAAAATATTTGATACTTATTGAATAAAAGTCGATTTAGGATTAACAGACTACATGGCATGATTAAGTAGGTTTAAACTAAATTTAATTTGAATTTATTTTGATCAGTTTAAATTTAATCTATTTTTATATATAATAATTTATTTTATTGATTGTAGTATATTTTATAATGTTAAAAATTATAATTAGTTAATTAATTTTCTAATAATATTTATTTTCCATCCTTAAAAGAGGTTTTTTCTCCTTATTTATCTCTCATGGATGGATGAATAAACCATAGATGGATGGAGAAAAGTAAATTATATTTTTCTTTCATATATCGATGGAGGAAAAGATTAACTGAGGGAAGGAAAAGAAATTAAGAGACGAAAAAGAAATATCTATGAAAAAAATGACCTCGCAACCTATCACGAGGTCGCAATAACCAGTAGCGAGGTTGTGAGTGCCTTCGTGACCAACCGTGGTTCCAAGCTCAGTGTCATACCAATCGACTAGCGGAATGATAAATTCCACCCGTGACAACTGGCACGACTCGAGATCTTTTACCTTGGAAAGAATCATGGAATGAGCATGGAGAAAATGAGACATCTAGTTCTTTATAAACATGGGCATACTTTACTTTTAAAGTCTTTGGAATGCATTGATATTTTTGAAATTTTATGTAATTGTATTTGAAATTTACTTATAAGCATTTGGTAAGAATGTTGAACATTAAATATCACTTTGATAAAATCTAAATAAAATCTCTTGGATGTAGTAAAATAATTCTAAATTTTATTGTTTAATTCTAATTTAATTTTATTTTCCACATCTACAATTATTAGAGTGAACAAAAAATAAAGAGATTCTAGATTTTTTATATTTTAGTTTTAAATTGTATTTGAAAATATTTATTTAACTTTAAAAATATAAAATTTCTAAAAAATAATAAAACATGAAACTCGACTTAATTAAATTAAAAAAAAATTAGATTGAAGATTTTTTTAAGAAAATCACATTCAATTTGAAAAACTATATTTTTTTAACTAATCTAATATAATCAATACACACCTATTGCAATCACAATATACTATAAATTAAAAATAAAAAATAAAAAAAGGTAAAAGAAAAAGAATTATGTTTTAATTTCAATTAATCCAATCCTTGCTATATGCTAAAATCAAAGCTAAGAGAAAAAACAAAAGAGGAAAAGAAGCTTGTCATGAAGTCACTCAACAATAGTTTACAATCACTTTCTTGCACATTCTCTCTCAATCTCTTTTGACATCACAAAAGTTAGAACACAAAAAAAAAGATCTTCAATGTTAACTACTAAGCTTTATGCAATTTAATTTTTTATATTTTCAAATTATTTTTTAAATGTTTAGCAATTAAGTAAGTTAAATTAAACTAATATTTTTAGTTTTAGAGTCAAGTGAAAGTTGATTTAGAGTTAAATAGAGCTTATCAATTAGATATGATGATTTGGATTTATTTTGATTATTGAACACTAAACTAAATTTATATATAGGATAATATAGTTCACTAGTATTTAACTAGTTGTATTTTTATAAGGTTAGAACTTAGAATTTATTTATTTACTTAATGTCTCTATTCATTCAATCTTCTTTGATGCCTTTTCGCATCCCTTCCCTTTGCACATTGCTTATCGTAGTCATCACAATTGCCACCCAAACACTTGCAACACTTGCCACTCAAAGCAACCGTTGGACGTTGCAGAATTTGCAACGTTAAGCGTTGAGGAGATGATTCGTTCATCTCCCTCAACGCTTACTACAATGAAAGACCATCAAAGCATCGGTTACAAATCGATGTTTTTCTTCCTATATAACTGTGCGTCCAAAATGGAATCGGTGGACAAAAAAGGCAAGTGATAGTGAAGCAAGATCGTCGAGAGAACATCCATGAGTTTGGGATTTGGTTTGTGATACATCGGAAAAGATTCCAAGGTGGTGATCTTCTCGGTGACAGCAAGCTTCTCAACGACAGCAAGCTTCATGGCGGTAGGCATCTTTTCTGGCGTCTTCTGCAAGCTTTCTTCTCCTCCAAACGAGCACTACAAGTAAATTTTGTTTCGTATGAAGTATTTACTTACAAGCAACAACAACAGTTGTGCCCATCACCCTAAGCAGTCTTGCACCTGCCACACACAACGACTATCACATCCGCCACCACCACACCCATACTCTTCCATTTTTCTTCCTCAAGTAACTTCTTTCTCTCATCTTTTGCCTTAGTATCTCTTCTCTCCTCCCTCAATTTCTACAACTCCTATGTCTAGGCTAGTGCTGAGCATTTCACATGTTGGTTGATGGATGAAACTATAAATTCCACCCATGCCACCCGACTTCAAACCTTGGCCTATGTTATATTTATCTAGATGTCTTAATTTTAGATTATTCATTGAATTTAATATAATTTTCATTGGAGAATACTTAAAGAGTAAGCTAAATTTGGTTTAACAATGTAGATAAAATTAAATTTGCTATTGAATAATAAGAGGATCATGTATTTTGCTATTGTTATATATATAGACACACATATTATAATAAAACCCTGTTATAATAAACGCGAATCTCAACCATGCCGCTCCTACCCAACCACAATAATTTCTCGATCGTGACTTAATTTCGCGATTATCAGCAATTGTTGCTCCCATTCCAATCATTGCTTACTACCTAATTCGTCGTCACACTGCCTTTGATCGCTACTCCTCCAAACCTAACACTTCCATGTCACTTATCACAATTGTTGATAGCCCTCTACTCGTCAATAATGCACGTGGTCACTACTTGACGCTAAGGAATCAAATTGGATTTCTTTTGTTGCATCCCATGTTGACTGTGAGCACTCATGTTTACCAAGACCCTAAATGATCGACCACAAGTCATACGGTATAGGTGACAAGGGGTAATTTACTTTGCACCAATGATTTTCAGTGTCGATGTGTGATCAAATGAAATATTTTGGTTTTGCACAGAACGATTTGGCACCTTAAACCATAGAGAGACCATCAATTAAGGAGTTTTTTTTTTTACAAACAATACTTTGATAGTTTTCCAATAGTCAAAATAAAAAAGATATAAAATCCCAGGACTTTGAATGTAATGGTGGCCTTGTATTATCATTTTAACCATTAAAAAGACAATCAAAGTCCTTTTAGAAAAACATTGGTTTTCCTCTACAAGATAGTTTTCTAGGGTCATGGCAAGTTTTTACTATTAATTTAGATGGTCTTTCCAATAGTCAAAATGGTAATATGACACCATCATCATTGTGCTCATGACACTCCTAATAATCCTAAGGTGGTAGTCTTTCTAGTAGTTAAAATGATGATAGGCCACCACCATCTTGTGTTTACAGTATTCCTAAGAATATATTCACAACCTTCATAATTTTGACCACTAGAACTCTGTCAAAATAGTTTTGAAAGTTTTACAAGTGTTTAGGTGAGTGCAGGGGTACTTTTGGAATCCCAATTGTGGAAGAGCACAAGAAGGATGCCCTTTGGTAAGTTGAAACCAGTGGGAAGGTTTGATAATTAACATAATCCAAGTGTATCGTTTGGTAGAATAGTTAAAAATTGGTTAGTAATCTAACATCACTCTTCTTATGTGGTTGTCATCACCAAAGAGAAATGGATAATCCACTAGTATATTGCAATAAACTAGTATTAGTCTATAAGAGGATGTTGCTGGATTGTTGTCTACTAACCTGTAGTACACTAGACCTTCATATATGAGCGACAATATATTAAAACAAAGGCTCAGCTTAGAACTATTGACCAACACACCACCTTATAAACCATTTTATGATTGTATGGCATTACTGTTCTAGACGCCAGATAGATTGGCAATTCAAAGGAAAGTGTTAGAATATATCCAATTAAAAGTTCAGAAAGAAAGCAGCAGAAGTTCTGAGGAGCATGCACACCTCTAAGTTTACGATAAGAATGAATGGAAGAGCTTTTCCAGCTTTTGACTGAAAGGAAAAGAAGATAAGATCAGTTCTTCCAGGCTTCAGTGTTGGAAAATAAAATATCCAAAAAAATATAATTATGGCTAAAAAATAAGTCTCATTATGTTAATAGAACTAATACAGGAATGTGTTTTCTAACAAGATGGTTTTCCAAAGTCACTGGGAAAATTTCAGCACGGATAAGTGTTCAACTTATCTGCATTTATCTAAACATTTTTCTTTTTTCTACACTGTTTTTTCAAAAACTAGTTTCCTATCTAATTTATCTAATTGATAAGCTCTATTAATTATTTTCAAAAACTAAACTAAAACTAAATTAATCTTCAAAAATGTTTATTTCATCTCTTATTCTTCCTCATCTCAATAAGCCTTTCACCAAAATCTCATGGTATGATATGACTCATCAACTTGATCTTCTCTATGATTAAAATAACATTGGATGTCCAGTTCTATTTTAATATATTAGTGCTAAAAAATTTAGTCTGAAAAGTGAGAAGTGGTGGTAATTTTAGTACCTGCACTAGACTCTTGGGATGTAATGCAACCTTATCAATGCTATTATTATCAGCTTTGAACCAGTCAACTGCAATAAGCTTCAAAAGAGGATCTCCTCCTACAATCTGTCATATGGCACTACAATGTTAGAGGCACTGAAAACAGAATAAATAGAAGAGACAAAGTATGAATCATGAAGATTCTAGTGTATGTATACATTCAAACATCAAAGAAACAAATCAAATAGGCTAACAACGGCAAAACTTTTACCACTACAATGATATCCATGAACAATGGGAAGTAGAATGGATGCATTATATCTTGAATGTTTTCTCTATTAATAGAATGTTTCCAACAATTGAGCATCTATAATTGAAATAGTTGCATTGTGGTAGATTATACAGCAGTCAAAATTAATCTAATTACAGAGTTCTTAGTCATCCAGCAGTTGAAAAAACAAATACAATGTTCATGTTGGATGAGAAGACGATGAGTGATGCATGAAAACAGGATGGGGTGATGGAAAATACAAGCCTTGACTTTGCTCTTCATTTTGATTGAATCAAACATATGCTAGGGGATGATTCAAGAAGGGAGACTTAATATGCAAATAGCAAAAATAGGGAAGGAATCTCACGGAGAGGGATGGCGGTAGGGATGGGGTTGTAGGGATGGGTCAGCGTCGGTGGCTTTCGACAAACAGTAGTAGGGATGGTGTGCAGCGACGGGTCGGCGTCGAAGGCTCTCAACAGATCTCAACGGTGAGGAACGGTATCGGCGAGTGAGAAAAGCCGAGGAACCGCGAGGTGAGCGAAGATGCCGTCACATGAATAGAGTTGCAGGAGAGACGAGTTATCATTGAAGGGCCATGTCGGACAACAGTTGCGAGGATGTTGTTTTTTAATTTAATACTATAACCTAATTAGGAAATCTGAACCCTATAGATAAAATCTTAAAATTTTATCATTTCAATACTATAAACCATTTGGGAAACTTGAACCCTAGGGATAAAAAGTTTTTTTAAAAAAATATCTATGGGGCTTTGACTTCCTAATTAAATTATAGTATTAAGTTAAAAGAAAAATAAA
>JBBPFQ010748048.1:0-13800 GCA_037974815.1 Kaempferia elegans
AGCAATATTTCGAATGTTCGAGATCACCCAAGCGACCGGGGTCAACCCGGGTGAAATTCAACGCAGAGTTAACTTTCACTTATCTAGGGCGCCCAGACCACCCAAGAGCTTGGGTGGTCCACGTCAAAGAGTTGTTGTGCTTAAGTGTCACGTCAGCACATTATGGGCGCTCAGACCGGGTCTGGGGAGCCCGAAAATGGATAAAAATTTATCCACGCGGTTTGCGCGAACCGTTGATGATATACCCGTTGGCACATACGTGGGGGCGCCCGGAACCCTAACGGTGAGTTTTTTTTTGCCAAAGTTATAAATAGAGCTATGGTCTAACTTATTCTACACAATACACTAAGTAATCTTTTGTATTCGAGCTTCTTAGTTTATGAGCTATAATTTCTGTGTACGAGACTTCTCCGTCTCCGATGAAGGAGTATTGACGAATTGAGCTTCTACTGTCTTTGAGTAGCAATCCTTTGATTGCAAAACTAAATAAATCTGTTGTGTTTCATACCTTTCTTTTGTATAATTTAATTTTATTAATGTGTTATAATTTAGCTGTAATTGTTCGAGAGCTATTTTTATTTTTGCATTGCATGCTATTTACCTCTTCTTGCCGGTTGCAAGGTTCGTACAGATTCTATCATGCCCCAATCACCTTTCATGAGAGACTGAACTCCTTGTTCTCGATCGACCTATCTTATGACTAACATTACACTAGGCCTCCCGGTCCATGAGCCCCCGTTTCACCATTAATACGACATGCGGGATTGTTAGAGAATCATAGGATTGTATCTTTGTACATATATGCAATATTCCTTCTCATACCTACCATGGGATTGCAGGATAAATATGATGATTAAACAAGTTGTTTCTTTAATTACGTTATTATTTTTATTCTTTAGATTATGATTTGATTATCAGAGTACTTGCGCCAAGATCCTCTGCCCATTTACGATTTTTCTCCTTTTTCTTTTGCTTATGGTTACAAGCGATCTTCGACATTCTTCAATCAAAATCTCCTTCCAATCAAACTCCATATCAATTTACCTGCAGTCAGGTACGGAGCCATAATTTTATATCGAGGTGGTGAAAGATATATATTTATATCGAGGAAAGATATATCATTATCCCTTCGTTAGTCTCTCTTTTTATCCCCTATTTTTATATCTCATACAACTCTTATATAAAAATTAAAAACGAGAGGGGCGGCCGCAGCCATCACCCCCACCCCGCTCCGTTCCTACCGGCGGTCTAGTATTCACCATTTTCAGATAGGATCCTTATTTAGGGGAGAACAATCCAATATCCGTCGAATCTTCCTTTACAAAGAGCCAATGAAGTGCACTGACAAAATACTAACGTCCACAGACACGGGAAACGTGTGGAGAAACTTAGTGCGACGATTATTGATATATATACTTATATATTATGCTATCTTATTGTTTATCCCTTCACACAACTCTACTCTTTTACCTAACAAATGTATTTATTGTTGTTTCTTCTATATACGCCTCAAATGGTCAGTGCTCGGTTAAATTTCTAAAGGACGTTCATTGCAGAGTTCTCTCATAAAATTTTAAATTTATGGAGCCTTCCATATTATCACTAGCATTTTTTTGATGATTATTTATTTTATAATATACATTACATAACTTAAATATATATATTTTTAATGACTACAGTTCTATTTGCATATTGAACTCTTTGAATGTACTCGTTTATTCACCCAAATGCTCAATGAACTTAGTAATGAACTAGTAACATAACAAGTAGAACTAGCTTCCAATTAAAACATCTGAAAATTAGTATACGTAGAATAAAAAATGGACTCATATTTACAAATTTATTAACCTGCTCTACGAGTGGACAGCAAGTGGACCCTACAGGGAAAACAATTTGTAACATTGATACATTGACAAAGGGATGATATAAAACGCCAGTAAGTTCTGGTCTTCGATCGGCCTTCTTAGTCTTCGCGTCCGGACCTACGCACCCAAAACAGATCCCTCGTCCCTCGCCTTCCGCCCTCTCCTCCCTCACTCGGATCTTGCCTTTCGCGGAGTGCTCATCCCAGATCTTCGCTCGCCAAGAGCACCAGGTTCGGATTTCATATTCTATTCCTCATCTTCGTTCCCAATTCGATTGGGAACTCTAGATGGATCTGTAGGAATTTCGGGCGGTAGTCAGGAATTGACTCATTTGTACATTTTTTTTTGTTCCTTTCTTGATATCGGTTCTTGTTTTTCGTTTTGTAGTAGTCTCAGTTACTATATGGTTTGAGATAGAAAAAAGTTTGATATGGTTCGTTCGACTGCTTGCTGAGTAGATTCTCGCTGAATAATCTTTGTGGTTAAATTGATTAGTTATACCTGGTGGTTCGATGTTGTTTCTTGTTGCGTTAGTCGATGGCTTCCATGTTGTTGATTGACTGAAATCTGGTAAACGGAATTAGAGTTCCTGCTTGTGAGCATTTTAATCACATGTAATCATTTGATAAGTAAAACACCATTCTTTATTTTTGATATAACTGTACTTAATCTTCTAATCTCGTCCATTTCAACATGAGTTTATTTTAACCCACTCGTGTTTTTTTTTTTTTTTTTTTGCATAATATCAGGATAAATAATCCAAATTTTGGGAGGTAATTAAAAAAAGGCAGTATTCTAGATCTCTTGGATTCTTGCTGATAGAACTGCCCAACATTCATTTTACGGATTACTTTATGAGAAGCCACATATCTTTGTATTGACTCAGATTTTAGTGCTTAGTAGAACGTTTAAATTTCTCCTGAAGTCAATTAGTCTCTTCATAAGGAATGTCAGAATTGGACAAGGAACTTATGTTATTATTACCAATGTTTCTCTGTTTGTTTGTATTCTGAGCATAACTTTCTGGAGTGCAACATTCACTATTTCAATTTCACAGCGAGGACATTTTTTGTATAGTTTCTTGATTTTTTTTAAAATTTTTTAAATGTATTTATACTTTCATTCAGGACCACTCCAATAAATATATTATGCAAACGTTGAAGTTATTATATATTTTATTTTGGAAATGACTGAATTGTTTACAAATTGTAAATGTTACTATGTTGTCATATCTACCTTATCTTACCTTCCAGGTGCTTTGGACATAGCGATGAATTTTCTTATACGAACTACCCAACCAATTATTCCAGAGGTATCCAAGGTTGTGGAGCCAGAAGAAAACAAGGTTACGCAACCTATTATTATTAAGCAAAGCACCACTTTGGAGGGCCTTATAGCAGAAGAACCATATCCAGGTTATTCTGTAGGGGATGACATCAATTCAGACAATATTGGATCTGGTTTTATGGGTAGCTCAATGGAAGGTTCAACTTTCAAAAATCAAGTTCCTATTGGAGACTACACTGATGTCTCAAAAGATAATGGGTGGATTACAATTCCATACAGTAAAGTTTTCAAATTTTCAATGTTTTCTTAGTTCTATGTTCAATATAGGTTTTCTTCGACACACATGTTCATGACATGCTATATCAAGTCTGGATCAAAAGTTATCACATTGTTTTATCAATTTTCATCACTTTTATACCTGCAGAGGAGCTTCTGGATAACTGGCATGAGGCAGCAGATATACAACAGATGAGGTCATTAGACCGTTCTTTTGTTTTTCCAGGTTCTTATTCTTCCTAGGCAGTTTGTTTTCTTTTAATAATAAAGATGCACCGTGCCTATGATTTACACTGTTTTTAATTTGCAGGGGAACATATTCATATACTTGTTTGCCTATCTGCACATAAAAGGGAGCCAGAAATCATCACTCCATTTAGAGTTGCTGCTGTAATGGCTAAAAATGGCAAATCCAACCCAAACAAAGTGAAACCTGTTGAAACTAATGAAAAATTATCTAGCTCAATCAGTTTGAATGGGATGGTAAGTAACCCTGCTGGAGAAACTTCTGATCAAAATGCAGAAAATAATGGTCATAGTTCAGGTGTCTCTTGTCCTAAAGATGATATCTCAGCAGCTGAGAACCTGCGCATGGAGTACCATAAACAACAAACTGAGGATATAGTTGAAAGTTTTAGAAATTCAAATTTCTTGGTAAGAATTGCTGAGGCAGATGAACAACTATGGTCTAGAAGGAATACCTCTTCTTCAATGATTCCTGAGCTAGTAGGGGGAAGAAGCTATCCTGATGGAGGATTAAAAAGCATTCCAAAGTCAAATTTTTTCAGTGTGGTTGTTGATAAGGGTAGGTTCGATGGCAACACATCTGGAGGAGTGGCTAGAGATACTGCCCGATGCTACTCTCTGTCCAATGGCGACATAGTAGTAAGTTCACAATACATCCAATAAACTTCTTTTTAAGACCCAAGCATAAAATGTTCCATTATTCTCAATAATGTTTGCCTATAACTCATCTTGTTTACAATTCTTTATTTTCCAGATTGTCCTTTTGTTCTGCTCGACCAGAAGGACTGTAATTTTTGGTCTTGACTATTGAGATATCAAACATGAAAATTATCTGACATTGCCTAGCAGTACTGGATAGGGACTAACTTATTTTGCTCCAAAACTTGACAAGCAATGCTAAAGGACTAGTATTTAAGAATATTAACATGGAATTGCATCTTTGGTGTTACATTCAGTGGAAAAAAGTTCTACATATGTTATCTAACAACTTTGTATACACTGGGAACCATTTTAAGTCACCAATGATTGGGATGCTATAAAGGTCAACAAAATTATATATAATTTAATGGATCTTATATTATCTTATTGAATGGACTTTTGGAAAATTTAAATGACGTTTCTTTATACTCTTGGTATCATATTATTTGTTGGCTACTTGAATCTTTTAAATAGCTGCCAGTGCATGGTGTGGATCCCTTAGCTATGTTGTGAAGTTGTGAATGCATTATTGATGTCTAACTTATTGGGGGAAAATAATCATAGAGACGCCTATATTTTTCTGCATTGTAAATGGAGCACCCCTTTAGATTAAATCTTAAAAGTCGACCACTCTACAGTTTGTTAAAAATCGTTTGTAGTTACTCCACATCAAACCAAATGTTGTATAACAGCTGTCGGGCATTACTATAAGTCTTGTTGCAATTTGGAGTCAATATTTCAAAATGTGCATTTTTAAATTTTGCCTCCAATTTGAATTAAATTTAATTTTTTATTTCTGCAGTGTCCAACAACTTTATACAAAATTTAAATTGACTTGAAATTGATCTGAATTTCTGCAAACTTTTTATGCAAAATACTTTGATTTTTTATTTTTATAGTTTGACATCCAGATTGTTTCAAACTTTCTTGTTGACTTCTTGCAATGATCCATAATTAATAATATATTTAGTTTGGATATATCCTTCGATATTCAAGCAAAAATGGTGCTCCTAGATGACTCAGAAAAACAAGAGTTCTCCTATGATTTTTGCCTGATTTTTTTCTGTGCTAAATATGCAGTGACCTATAATGTTGAATGTTACCTTATTTTATCAGCATGTAGGATGGCTACAATACCGTAGATAAAATTCTACTTTCTTTATTAAAAATTTTCTTTTCGTTGATGTTCAACTGTCAAAGATTCTTACAGTTTGCTTCTACTTTTTCCTTAATATCTTCTTTTCACGATTAATTGCCAAGTATACCAGTAGACACTGATTTATCATGCAGTGCGGTGTATGCTTGATGAATGCAGGTTTATTTAGAAGTAAATGTTGGAATTAAGAATTTAAAAGATCCTGTCCTTGAGGTTATTCAATTTGAAAAATATAGATCTGATACTTCTATTGAGGATCATAGCAATTCCTTGGTTGCAAACCATGATGATCCTTGTCGGGAACTTCTTAATTGGCTGCTACCGCTGGATTCCACACTGCCCCTTCATTTACTATCACCTCCTTCAAGCTCAAGTATATCAAAAAAGCCAACAAATCCTGCCACTGGGTCGCAAATTTTTTCTCTAGGTCATTTCAGAAGCTATTCAATGCCTTCACTTCCCCAAGTCTCTGGATCTCCTTCTGTTGGCTCACTTTCCAATCCTAATCCTTCTATTGACCTTGAAGATTTTAGCCACATTTCTACTGAGAAGCTAATAAAGAGTCAGGATTCAGGAAATGTGGGTCTTTTATCATTTCGAGGTGTTCCACTGGAGCCAGAACGTTTTTCTGCACATTGTGGCTTGGATGGCATTTATTTACCTGGAAGGAGATGGCGAAGGAAACTTGAAATTATTCAACCAGTTGAAATACATTCATTTGCCGCAGATTGCAATACAGAGGATCTCCTTTGTGTTCAAATAAAGGTACTAGTGTCATTCTCTATATATAGTTCCTTTTGTCCATTAATTTAATTTGCATATAATTTTTATCTCTTGGTATTTTACTCATTCAGTATTAATGGTTATGTTTCCTTTTGCAGAATGTTTCTCCAGCTCATATATCAGATTTAATTATCTTCCTGGATGCAATAAGTATTGTCTCTGAGGAGGCATCAAAAGGAGGTTCACTGATATCTGTACCTATTGCTAGTATTGAGACAGGAAATGCTCACAACTTACCAAACCTTTCGATCAGGTTTCTTTGGTTGATCCTACTTTGTTGTTTGCTTACCATCTTGTGTTTGGTTGATATGCAGCTGGAAACTTGTCTCCTATGCCTTGCTATTATTTTGGTCAGTTTTGGTTAACTAGAGTAGCTATCCTTATTTCATCCTTATTTAGAATTATATAAGTCAGTGTGATGATGAAATGAGTGAAATTTGGTGTAGTTCTAATAGATGATAAATTGAGAAGAAATAGGTCGAAATGGTATGAATATTCAAAGGTTACACAGTCGATTATGCGGGACAAATATTACTAGATGATGGTGATGATTTGCAATCAGAAAAGTTATTATTTATTCAATACAAGATATAAAAAAAATAGAAGTCTCTTAAAAAATCAATGTTTTGGCTTAGCTACTACATAATTTATTTACAACAAGGCACATGGATGTTCCATTTTTTCATTTCTAGTCAATATCAGATTAATCAATGATTTGTTATAATGATGATGCCCCAATAAACAGCTTGATTTGAATTGATGCCTCGTACAGGAGAGGTGAGCAACAGTCATTTATTCTCAAATTGGCAACTATACCATGTAGAGATCAAAAGGACGACGTGGAGATGATTCCATATTCAAGAAAAGGTTCAGCTGGATCAAAAACAAAAAAATATTCAAGTACTAGTGATGGGATGATGGTTTCTTCTACTGCAAATCAGTTTGCCATTTTGGTATCTTGCCGTTGTAATTATACTGGTACTATGGGACACTTGATGACATATTTACTTTGTTAAAATTTTTTGGTTAATTTTCTTACTTCAATTTTATCTTTTTGGCTACAGAGTCAAAGTTGTTCTTCAAGCAGGTAACAAATTGGCAGCCACGAATTTCAAGAGATCTTATGATTTCAGTGGCATCAGAGACTAATGAGAGAACTGGTACCCAAAGTTTTGGAGCACCTCAGCTTCCTGTTAAGGTAGTAAAAACAATTTTTGGATGATTTAGACCTTTATTTTAGTAACACTCTCAATTGATATAACAATTCAACTGTAACTTTTTTCAGGTGTTAACACTGAAAGCTTCAAATTTAACACATAAGGATCTTACTTTTACTGTTCTTGCTCCAGAATCGGCTATTTCTCCTTCAGTTATATCATTAACTTCTACACCAAAAACCCTAAAGGAGTCATATGCTGCTTTTCATGATTATGCTAGAAAATTGGGTGGGGACAAAAGTGTAAGTGAGCTTCAGAGTTTGAGTTCAGTGTATAATTCAAGCACACAACAAACAAATAAATTTGAAGGTGGAAAGGTAGCAGATTCTCCAGAGCGAACATCTATAATATCTGATGTCATTTCAAACAATTCAGGCTTTACTCATCTATGGTTACAGAGTGCTGTTCCACTTGGGTAAAATCTTGAACAAACACACTTCCATTCAAATCATAAAATAAACTAATCTTTTTGGCGTATATGTCAGATGTATTCCTGCACTATCAAGTGCTACAGTCAAACTTGAATTACTCCCCTTAACTGACGGGATAATATCACTTGATACTTTGCAGATAGCTGTTAAGGAGAAAGGTATGGCTCTTCTTAATGCATGTTAACATTCAATTCACTAATAACTTCCATCATTTTGATGCACGTGTAAAAGTTCTGTGGCTCTCATGCAGGGATGCAAGTAATCCATAGTACTAAATTGATATAATGAGAAAATTTTCTGATGATATCTTTAAATTTGGGTAAATCTGCAATTTAAGGAATGAATACATTTTGCTGATATTTCCTTAATATCTTATGGGAAAATGGTGAAAGGTAGGCAAAGATTTTGATTCAACAAATACATATAGCTAATGTTTCTGTAATTCTGTTCTTAAAACCTGGATATAGGATAAAAACTTGAAAGGTTAACTAGTTTACAATTTCATGATTCAATTGGAAGACCCTTGGGGAATTAGTATAATAAAGGTGATTCATCAACTTCCATCTTAAAAGTAGTGGACTTAGTGATCGTGAGTTTCACTGAGATTGTAATAAATATAAATAGAACAACCAGCTGTTGCAATCTAATTAATTATTAAATAAATACTTAATTATAATAAAATAGTTAATTGTCCTTGTAATTTTAGGAGAACTTTAGTTTTTTTTCCTTCTAAATTTAATTTAATAAATGACTAAAATATCCTGATTTTTTTTTTCTTTGTTAAGAAAGGAGGTACATTTTGGGTATTTAAATTTAAAAAAACATCAGTGATCAGACCAAGCAGACCTTATCATTGTCAGGCACAAGAAACTGAATTTGGACTATAGGTTGAGCCTGTGTGCCTACCTTGGCTTGGAATCGTGCTGTGCTAGACTTGCCTGATATGCTAGCCATGTTGACACTGTCTAGCTTAGTCCGAGCCTAATTTGTGCCTAAAAGCCTTGCTCGAGTCAATTCAGGCTAGTCCAGGTCCCCATGTCCGTTGCTAGTTTGACACCAGCAACAATTTTGTGATATATAAAAGAAATCGTCTTCAGTTACTGTTGGCTTTTTAACTAAAAGGCATCCATTTTGAATATTGCTATGAAACTTTTGTGGGTGGTTTTCCAATATGGCAGGTTTGACATTCGTGCCAGAGCATTCTATAAAGATCCATGCAACTTCCAGCATTTCAACTGGCATCTTATAATACATTTGAACCTTCAAACACGAAATCGGTGGCATCATTTTTACGTTGTGGTGCATCAATTTGCCCCGATGGTTCACTACGAGATGGCTGATGGCTCATCAAAAGCGTCACTTTTGGGTTGACTGCTGAAACAGAAGGCATATTTATGATTTTGGTATGCCTACGGTCCATTTCTTGGGATCAATGGTCAAGGTTCTTTCTCTGTTTCATGCATGTTGTAAACTCCTTTAAAAAACACCTGCTTCTTGATTCAAGTTGTAAAATGAAACCTCAGGGGATTTTTTTTTTATAGCAACCATTCATTTTGTTATCAACTGTGCGAATGAGGTTATTTGGTTGAAATCCACGGAAATGATTGTCTAAGACACTTGAAATTTTCTTGAGAATGATCTGCTTTATTGTCTATTGAGGAGTCTATCTGCCATCTGTAAGACTGTAAATGTGTTGTGATGCTCACTGCAGAATTAATAATAATAATAATAATAATAATAATAATAATAATAATAATTATTATTATTATCATCATCATCATCATCATCATCATCATCATCATCATCCAGGAGAATAGAATCAACAATGATCCAGAAGAATAGAATCACTTGTTGAAGATGTCAATAGTTAATGGAATCAAATTAAATAGGAGGGGAAAAGGAGAGGCAAAGAGGATTTTTTTCTACCACTCGTTAAATTAGAATTTAAATTTTAAATAAATAAATATTTTGTAGATTAACTTTTAAATACCTATAAATTGTATTTTAAATTTATTTAATAGATAAAAATTAATGAGATGAAATTTGAACATCTGAATAATCTTTTTTTTTTTAAATCAGATAGATAGAAACCAAGGCCTTGGTACGTTTTTCGCAACCTCCATCAAGGAGACCAAAACCAAGGCCCAACAATGAGACCAAGAACATTGCCCAGAGCATTTGATTCATGCAAAAGGCTGATGGTCAAGTCCTTCGTTATTATAATTTGAATTGAATTAAAAGTTTCTTTTTTTGTCGTTGTTTTTGTTTTGTTCCGTGCAGTCGGAACCGCAATAATACTGCAATATCAGCAGTCATGGATCGGATTGGGAAAATTCAAAAAATAAAAAAAGAGAAGGAAAATGAAAGATCCAGACCTTGATTGCAATCCAGCCTCGACACTCCCACCTTCTCCTTAACAAATTTTTCTGTTTAATTCTGAGTCTTTTATTACCCATTTTTGTTCGCTCCGGTAAATGTTTCTAATTCATTATTTACTTTTTTTTTTCCAACGGGCCATTTTGGTCCTTTGTTTTTCTCGTTAAGGTCGACACAAACATGATTTTGTTTGACTCCAACATTGGGAGATTATTAGGGTTCCGATTTGAGCTTGGATTTGAATATCTTTAATTTTTGTAACTTTACTCTTCATTTCGGCCCGCGCCGATCTCCTTTCCCTTCTCAAATTTTTCTGATTTGCTTAAATTACTGCCCTTAAGTTGTTTTCTACTTTCTGTAGCTGCTGGAAAGCCACATTAACCCTCTGAGTGGGATGAGGGGAAATTCATTAATGAAAAGACAAGGAAAAAAGAGAAAAGGAAGAGTAATTTTTTTACACCCTGATTTAGGAGGTAAGGCAGGATAAAAATTCTCCCCTCTTCTCACCTCCTTTCCTTACCTCTTTCCTAAATAAAGATAAACATTATCTTCCATTTACTTACCCTTCACAAAAGCAAGTTGTATTCAAGAGAGCTATGTCTTCTATGTCTGTTGCTTGTGGAGCTTCTGTTTTTGAAGTTTGGATGAAAAATCCCGACTTTTACTTTTTAAAAATCTCTTATGAATAAGATGAGGAAGAAGGAATTATATATATAATTATCATACTTCTGGCTTCACACTACTTGTGCTTCAGCAAAAAATGCTGAAATAGTATCACCAGAAACTTGCCCTTAAATTCCTTGTAGATTATGCCTGGATATGACACTTTAAAATAGATTGCAATTTAGGAAATTATTCAGCAACTAATTCATCAGTTTAGTTTCCTTCTTTGAATGTGTTTCATACTCAAGGTAATATATAAATGATAATATATTTTAAAAAAAATAGTTAATTTTTGTTCTTATTCTGCAACCTTTAATCAAACAACTATATCTGTGATCATATTTAGGTATTGATTTATTTTCCCCCTGTATTGACTATTTACATTAATAACTAGTAGCTACTAGTGTTTACCTCTTCCGTGTTAACCTAGGGACGGATTGACGGGGCGCTAGCGGCGAGTATATCACCTTTTACCACATATTTAAGCATTGATTTCTCATTTTTTCTTCTTTCTTTCTTGACTATTCTAATTAATTATTTTAAAGAAAGATTAGATGGTGCTCTAGATAATGTAACTATTGTTATCAATTTCAAATTATAAAAAAATATAAAATAATCTTCATATTTACTCTTATTCAATAAAACTTTCAAATGAAGGGAAAAAAAATTAATGATATATCAATACCTCTAATAAAAATTAAAAAATGACAGAAATTGTAAATGCAATGTTTTAAATAATTTACCAATGAAAAAAAATAAAATATCCACACGAATAATAATTATAAGTGCAATGTTTGAAATAATCTACCAAAATTAATGTATCATTATTTCTTTGTAGCCAGAAAATTTTTAGTAAAAGTTGAATCCGCTATTAGCATCTCCACTGGTAGATCTCACAATTATATACGAGAAAGTTAATTAGAAAGTTACACACCATTACAAAGAAGATATTTTTCTCGATTTTCTCAAAATTCAACTCACTTAACCATTATAGCAATATCTATCTTATAATAGCCAACTCAACCATGCATGGGGGCAATGTCTCATTATTTCTTTAACCTTATGCAATTTCACCCAATGACAAATGAATCTGATATATCTGAAGTGGGAAACTTGATTAAGAGAATACCAACCAACATCTCTTTTTCTTCAATATATTTGTCTAAAATTTGTATGAACCAAAAGAATATTAAAAATAAAAATTTTTATTACAAATTCATAATCAAATAAACAAAAAAAATAAAATAGAACAGAAATGGGGCAATAAGTCTCCAAAATAAACTTAAAGGTAACAACACAAAAAAATAGAAAATAGACTAAAATAAGAAAATCAACTATTAAATGCATAAATGGTTCTATGAGAGACAGCTAATTGAACATAAAAATAGGGAGAAAAAACTAAAGGTAATTTCATGACCAAATTATATTCGGTCATAATTATTCACCGAACTTAAAATTTTGATCTTAATGACCGACGTAAAAACCGATCGCTAATTAGTGATAGAAAACGACTAAAATAAGATTTGATAAGTAAATTAAAAACCGAATGTGACACCGCCTTTGCAGTCATACCACGTTCCTATATATCTTACTATTGAATCATCCGGCGCACCTTTGATCCTCCCATGAAACCATCTGGAGGATTTCTTGTGTGGACAAGTATGCACATGACTCAGAAAATTAAAAAAGAAAAGGCGTCTTTGAACTCGGAGGATGACTATGAAGATTAAAAAAGAAGACATCTCTGTGTTTTCTAATAAGAACAGATTGCTACTTTTGTAAGTTGATATTAAAATTATGTGCCGATTCATGGAATTATCACCACGAGACATTTGCATAATTTTATTAGTTATTTCCCACCTATTTTATGTCTGTTTTATTGTTTCTCTCATTTTTTAAATGATCTGCAGCTTTGGATAAAATTTCTCGGTTTTTCTTATATTCTGTATTTATTTTTGATTTGTTGTTTCTCTTCTTGATCGATCTAAAATTTTTTAATGCCGCTGTGAACTTGGAAGATTTAATAAAAAAGAGTGAATATGGAGATTGTTTTATAATGTTTTTGTATTGGAAATTGATGACCATGGTTACATTATCTATCTGTTTCAAAATGAATATTGTTTATTAGTTCGTATTTGCTTCTCTTTTGCTTTGGTTCACTTGTGTGTTGAGATAATGATGGATTTTTTCTTCTTATAATTTGATGACCAGTATGGTGGGTGTATTGGCATTAGCTCCATCTGATCTCTTCTACCATGTTTAATTGATTATGAATTTCTTAATTTACTTTATTATTATTTTTAAAAATTTAGACTTAACATTGCTCTTTATGATGATTACGTTTATAATTAAATCGCTCAAAACACTAAAGAAAAAGCATTTACTTGATCGTATTATCTTAGATAAGTTTCACGTTCAATTTAGGCACATAATGCTCATTTTTATAGTGTGAACGCAGATTATTTTTCCATATTATTGTCTTGTGAGTCTGCAGGGTACCCGTGTCTATACCCAAACCAATGGGGCATGTAAATTAAATAGCATTTAATGATTTTAAAAAATAATTAAAAATTAAGAAAAATTTAAAAATTAATACTATGAAATTATAAGTAAAATAAAATAATTTTTTATTAACTTAAAATTTTAATATTTATGTATCTTAACTAGGGTTAGTAAAAGTTTAATTAAATGGAACAAGTCACCAACCTATCGAATTTTGAAATTCAATTTATTTTCTAATTTTATTTTTAAAAAAATATATTTGATTAATTCAGTTTAAATTTGATTTTAAAATTTTATAT
>JBBPFQ010748152.1:0-13796 GCA_037974815.1 Kaempferia elegans
AGAATTTTTGTTCTGGTTATAAATTTTGTAATACCGAAACGTATTCTTCTCCTCTAATCTCATATTTTAATCTTCTCTGGAGAAATTGATCTCTCCTAATCAGCTACGTAATCTAGTTTAATTAAGTTTCAGTGTCAGCTTCATCTTTGTAATCTGTATCTCCCTTAATCTAGTTTAATTAAGTATCATGGATGCTAACTATAAAAATTTAGAAAATAAGTTAAGATCCATTTCATCTCACATATAATTTTTCGTGAGAACTATGGATTTCCAACTAGATTTTTATAACCACAATTGCATAACAAACTTGTATTTGAGATTTTTTTTCTCTCATTTTATCATGATGATGTGAAAGTCACACTGCACTACGTTTATGTGTTGGTTTCTGTGTTCAACATTGATGATTAATCCTTTACTGACAATAACTTGTGTTGTGTAGGTTCAGTGGAGAAGGCTAAAAAGACGTATGGATCTCTCTACTTCATCCCACAATTCTTTTGTCTATGAATTCTTTGTTGTTACTTGTGTGTCCAACCAATCTGTTAGCCTAATTAGCCAGTTTGGACTCACCAATCCGACTTGCCCTTCTAGACCCACCATCTCAAACCGCTAAGCCAGCTAATAGCCCTTCCTCCCGAATTGATCAATTGGCCCGCTTGACCAATCCACCCTAAGTGATTTTGTTGCCCAATCACCTAGTCTAACTAGCCACTTGAATGGCTCAAATTGATTGAACTGACCAACTAAATTGAACCACTCACGTATTGAGACGGATGTGACTGCTGATAACTGATTGGGTTCAATGGACAAGATCATAATTGGGATGGTAGACATGATATATTACCGAATTTTGATGACAAGGAATATTATTATCATATTTGAGAAGGGATGCACATAGTAAATATGACATATTTTCAAGACTTGATAAAGGATTTAAATACTTTCTATAACTTAAGCATTAGCTAAACTAACTTGTCCAGAGATATCATATTGTTATTCTTCTCCCATTCATCAAAAATAAAAACAAATTCAAAAATGTGCTAAAATACTGACCTGAAAAGATGAAGCTAGAGCTTTTCAACGTGGTGATGCCCCTGTCAAAACCACGTGAAAACATGCAGCTATCAGTAATAAAATATATACATACATGCATGTATCTTTATGCTTCTAGACATTTGACAATGAAATAACTTTCTTGTCACCTGATTGTGACCTGACGCTGCTCGTAAATTATCAGATGAGGACAGAAACATTTTTTACCAGATGGTATTCAGTAATCTGTATGAAGTTTTACAGAAAAGTATATTGACTGGTGGAACTAATCTGATATGAGAAGATAGAATAAAAGTACTCCATGTAACTGAAAATGAACACAATCTCTAGGATATATGAATGCAATAAGTTACAATCGTTGAACAGCACGACAGGAGATTTGCAAAATGCAATTGGTACAAAATTACCATTACTGAATTATTGAGCGAGATCCAAAGCGGTATGCCAAGGAACTGCCACTTGTAATCGGACTCCAAATCTATTGGAAGCATATTGATTGGGAAAAAAAAAATAACATTCAGAAATTTGTACTTTAGGAAGACACTTTAGCTTTTGCTGCAGCTGCTGCTGCTGCAGCAGCAGCAGCTTCTTTCTCTTCGGTGGTAAAAGGTATTGGCTTGGTAGGTGCAGGCAAACGACCAATACTATCGACCTTATCTCGCTGCTTTGGTGGAGGCCTAGCTGCTTTGGGCAGTAGTCGCCCTTTCTTCTCAAACCATTCAGGCTTCAGCAGTGCCCTTAGTCCCAATTTGTTGTAGTGCACCTTCCTCACAGAGCCACCTGCAGCTTCCACTGCTGCTTTTGCACGGACAGTAACTCTTGATACCTGCAAAGTCCGGATGGAGAATAATAGATATGAATTCTGATCCGAAAAGGCAACAGCATAAAGCCAGTAAGTGTGATATGGAAGAACGGTCCTATAGTGATCGAAAGCATAATTTCTTTATTTTCACGGAAAGAATAACTAGTCATGGATTGAGTTAATTTCTTGCTCTAAACTTTGCCTTTTAAAATCTATACAACCTCGTAACAAATATAATCTAATTTAAACCTATGATTAGGTTCAAAAGTTAGTTGCTGAAACTGGTAGTCTGATGGTACCATGAGACACTTATGCTGTGTTTAAAAGAAAAGGAAAGGAAATTAAAGGAAAAAGAGGAGGAATTCAATTCCTTTTGTGAGGGTCATAGTCTACGTTGGGTTAAAAAAGAATGGGATTACCGCAGATTTGGAAATTATGCTCTTCCGGTGATTTAAAATCCTCTGCTTAACTAAATACAAAACATTAATTTTTACAAGTAATGCATGCCATGTTAGTAAATCATCAACAAAAATATGATTCGTCCAATCAGTGATGTCTATGACATGACATCTCTCCTAAAGATGTCAAGCAGTTGTGCTTAGAAGACTGGAAAGGTTGAAGAGCAAAGGCAAATTTCTCAATGGACACCCTTGATTTTTCAGTTTTCCACATAGCCTCGCACTTTATTTTTAGACAGAGTGCACTTTGTCTCACCTCCTTTTTTTTTTCTTCCTTAAAATGCGACTATTAAGTAGTGTATTTCTTTAAATTTTGTTTTTGATGAACCAAATAAACTCCAAATGAAAAAAAAAAAGACCATTTCTTGTTTTTGGAAGAAATAGGAATTCAAGTATGATCTGATCAGATTGGCTAATGCATCTAGCAAAATAGCAACATTTTTGACGTAAGAAATCAGATCACTGACAAAATAGTACATTATAGACTAGATCTTTTAGAATCTCTAAAGATTTTTAGCAATAATTATATTTTTTTGAAAAAAAAAATCTAGATGTGTTTCTATGGCAAAAAGATGATGTGAACACAAAACACATTTGCCAACTCAGACTACAGCATGTCAGGTATGACTAGGTGAGCATTAGAAAGCAAGAGCAAATGACTGAATCTTAAGGTAATGTACTAATAAAAACGTG
The DNA here is from genome assembly GCA_037974815.1 of Kaempferia elegans. Classification (NCBI taxonomy): domain Eukaryota; kingdom Viridiplantae; phylum Streptophyta; class Magnoliopsida; order Zingiberales; family Zingiberaceae; genus Kaempferia; species Kaempferia elegans. Next base: position 3,007 of record JBBPFQ010748152.1, read on the forward strand.
CCACAATAGCAATTACACATTTTCAGAAACAGAAGTACTGCATCTGATCAATCCCAATTTAGACAGATCAAGTGTTTAAACTACAACATGGAGGAAACCATATGAGATCAGGATTGTTATTCTAATCTAGTATAGCCCTCCTCAATTTAGAGCAATCAACTGTTTGAACAAGAAGATGCACAAAATCACAGAATCAGGATTGTTATTCAAATTTGATATCACCAATAATGGACAAACATGGTGTCTTGTTATGATCCAGCAATCAAGATGGAGACTACATATTACAAATAATCGTTTTTCACTTTTTCTTTGAATGCAAGAAGTTGAACTGACCTCTAGGTGAATTGGCCATTTGATATGTTCAGAACCACGAGCCATTAATCTAACACCATCCTCTATTTGCTTGCCTATAGCACCAGTTTCCTATGACCAAAAAAAATCAAGGGAATATGCTAAGGAAAAATTCTTGGTTAATTTCAGTAATTCAAATGGTGATAATTTGAAGATCAAACTGAGTACCTTGAGAGTTTTCATTGTAATAAGTTCTGAAGAATCAATCTTCCCTGCGTTTATAAGTTTTGCAATCTTTCCAAGTCCGACAGGCTTTTATTGTAACACAAGTAAAACCAGTTAATATTTGTCCCAATTAAATGTGATGACAATTACAGGAAGATTGACAGAGGTTCCTCATGATTTATATGAACAAAAGCAAAAACTGGTAATCGAGATTAAAAAAATGGATAAAAAAATCCATAAAGTTAGCACACAAACAAAAGTTTCTCATTTCTCTAAGAATAATCAAGTATAAGACTAATCAAGTATCATAAACCTGGTTTTGGTATGAAACGTCAAAAATGCCATTGAATATTTTATCATAAGAATAAAAAGAAACAACAACAGAAATTATTTTATTGTTATAAATGTGAATAGGACAATGGGCACCAAGTAATATAGTAATTTAGCAATGATGATTTTAATGTCTACGACCATGAAATGGTAGCTACATATGAATAAATTTATAATTATGTTAATTTTCATATGTTTTTAGATTTTAATTTCTTTAACGAACTCAGAACTTTTATATATTGTGATTGTATTTAAAAATGATAACTTTCCAGACTAACAAGGAGAATTTTTTACCTTTCTGTAAGAAGAAACTTACAAAAAGGGGGGGATCTATCAAAAACGAAGGTTACATAAAAGTAAGAAGTAATATAATTTCCACTTTGTTAGTCTGCAAAGATATCACTTGATGCAGCACAGATTTCATAATGAACTCAGAGTTAATTCTCCCATGAACCTTAGCAAATTTATGCATGTAATTGGAATTGAATACTTCTAAAGAAAATGCACAAGCAATACATAATCATTATGATGGTTTGATTTTCATTCAAATCATTTCTATTAGTGTTTGCTTTTTTCAACATTTTATTTCCTTTTCTAAGGAGACAAAAAATGGAAAAAATGTTGGTCTTCAGAAACTATTGGAAGTCTCAGATCTCATAGAGCACTCTCCTTTGACATATCTTACCTTTTTCTCTCTATTAGTTAAACTATGTAAGATAAAGCTTTGGTATTCTACTTGATTTTAATTGTGTGTCATCAGCACAACGTCTAGTGTACATATCAAGTATTATTTCACGTTTGATATGGATTACAAATCATATCTGCCATATAATTTCAATAAACAGTATACACTAACCTCTTGCTCCACAAATGACAATTAAGAACTAAGGCACAATGAACATCAACTTAGCTAATTTTAAGTAGATTATGTTATGTTTATGAAATGGTGCCACCAATCATTGAGCTTCACAGAGAGAGGCATTCATGTTGTAAGCATTCCCTGTGGGAGTTTGTAGTAGGTGTTTGTGTATAACTGTGCAAAACTTTACTGCAAAAGTATCTAAGTTCAAAAAAATCTAAGCCAAGACATTTAATAATTCACGAAAAAGTACAATGTGTTCCAACACAATACTATGCAACTACTTAGATCGTTCGCAAAAGGTAAAATGTTAATGGCACTCTGCAACTACTTACATCTCAAAGCACAAAACACCCAAACTAAACACATCTTTTCAACAAAACAAAATATATTATGATCCTAATCAAAGCAGGGCAGACATGACGGTATTCGGGTGAGATTACATTCTATCACAAAAAATCCTAGTACACTTCAAACAGTTTAGCTTATGAGTATGTGTATGCACAATTGACTAGTTATGAACAAGTTTTGATGTAACAAGAGTTAGCAATATTAGACACAACTCGACCAGACCCAAAACACGATTTACATAGAAAAAAAAACTGAAAGTGGCACAACATGACTTGATTATATAAATAAGTTCCCCCGAACTAACCAGTTTATGAAAATATTTTATTTTGAAAAAAAAAATTAAAAATTTAGGTAACCAAATATTATGGCTTTTTATACGGTAAAATTAACATGAAGCGACACAAATTTCCACTAGAATATCCTTATTCTGATTACCCTTTATCTGGATGGACACAGTATTAGTGTTTAAGTTCAGAAAAGTACTGAGTTTTAAAAGGTACCATGCATGAGATATCTAATAGGTTATAGTATCATACTCGCTATCTAGCATTGGGGATGCACGCAGTCACTCTTTACACTTCCTAAGCGTAAAACAAATAATTATTATCTATCTAAACAGCCTAATTGAAGCACCTTGCCATCCAAGAAGATTAGTTTCTTCACCATCTTGTCAAACAAACAAGAAGAGAACAAACTTATGAAATCCAAAGTAAATAAACGAAATAATCAAACTAAAACAAATCATAACCTGGAAAGTAAGGCTGAAGCGATTCTTGAAACCTCGCTTGGGTAGAAGTCTGCGGAGCGGAGTCTGGCCACCCTCAAATCCAAACTTCATCGTCCCACGAGCCTTCTGCCCCTTATGACCTCTCCCAGCCGTTTTCCCCTTCCCCGAACCTATCCCCCTACCTTTCCGCTTTTTTTTCTTCGTCGCCCCCTTGTTATCCCTCAGATCGTTCAGCCTCAACAGGCTCACCGTCGCCGATGATGCTCCCACCGCCATTCCACTGTACGATGACCTAAAGATCCCATATGGACCCAAAATCACTGCCGAAGCAGCGGAAGGAGGAGGAGTAACAGTTCTCGAGAGAGGAACGATGGAGGCGGAAAGGGGACGAGAGGCTACCGTCGGGCCGAGAGCAGCGTGAGCGAGGCCAGAGAGGAGGTAGAGGCGGCACCGCCACATGGCTGGTCTTGAGCCGGCGGACGCTGGTGTCTGCTGCTGTTGTTGGAGTGAAGGCGTGGCGAAGGAAAATCCCAGCCGTCAAATTGATCAGGAAGCAGATCTTAAATAGGGAGGAATATCAGATTTCTGCACGAATCGTGAGTACGAAAATGATACGATGTTATTTTAAATTTTTTTTAACGTCATTTTAATTTTTTCCTTTTTTTAATACTAGAACGGGTCGGATCCGTTTTCTCCTTAACAAACCGGTTTAAAAAAAAAAGGCAACGATTTCACCGGAGTTTTCTAGAACGAAGGCTCGCCGATCAAGTATCTGACTACGCTTCCCGAACTCTCTACCTCGCCGATCCGAGCTCCGATCGATCGAAGTCGAATCCTCGAAGGATGTTTTTCTTCTTCGTCGGCGGCATCGAGCAGCAGGCAGGGCGGGTGCTGAAGGAGGCGGCGGGCAGGTGCGTCCGCTGCAGCTCCACCGCTGACCTCGTCGAAACCGAGAATGTCCTCAAGCTCTTCTTCGTCCCCGTCAAGCGCTGGCCTGGAAAAGTCCCCTCCTTCTACTGCCGCGATTGCTCCTTCCTCTCACCCCACTCCCTCCCCCTTGCCGACGACGACCGAGGCGCCGGCGGCCGCGGAATCTTCGAACCGCTCCGGTGCGGATCCTGCAGTCGCACCGTTGACCCTCACTTCCGGTTCTGCCCCTTCTGCGGCTACCAACTGTGAGATGTTTTGATTTGGGGTATTTTGGGAATGATGCCGTTCGGCTGCAACTCCAGGTTTAGGGTTCTTTAACTTTCTTGTTCAAGCTACATTTTGTTTGCTCCTGCATGTAAAACTGAAGTCAATAATTAAGACCTACTGTGTGAATTGTCAATTAGATGGTAATGGTAATAAAAATGAGAACTTATTTTTGGTTCTACGCTTTGTTTTCTCTGGGAAATGGTTAATTGAAGGATTGAATATATATATAAAAATATGGAAAGGTGAAGAGGGAGGGATGATGCGAAAGCTATCTTCTAGTCTAGATGAGGAGAAGGGACCATTTTTTTAACTAACAATTGTTAATTTATGTTTCGTTTAATATTGAATGAATTCATCCTTATGACTTATCTAGTTATCTTTTGCTTCGAATTTTTCCTGGGCTTATCTCTTCAAGTAGTCAAAGAAGACAGTAACTAACGATATCATATCAAGCTACTTGCACGACCATGATTTGAACAGGCCACCAAACTTTCTGGATTTAGGATTGCTGCCTGCTGACGAGCAACTCAAATTCCCAACACGAAATTAATCAGGTATCGCATCAAATTTGCTAACTGATGTCTATATGTAACATTTACACCTGTTTCCATGTAGAGAGAGTAGACTTGTTTGCTTGGAGTGATGGTGCATTAAAAAGATAGATATATAGATAAGATGAGAAAAAATGGATGGTAGAGATGAAAGGAAAGCTATCTTTAAGTTGTATTGTTCAACAAATGAATATAAAGAGGACGACTGACTTTTCTTCATTGGTATTATTTAAGTTTTTGTCTGATTTTGAATAGATGAGTTATGAACAAAGTATTTTCAGTTTCATCTTGTTAGATAACCATCTTTCTTCGATTAAAGAAACATGAAAAAGAGAATTTATTCATATCCTTCGTTTATAATTTCCTTTGTTATTACAAGTCAAGTCAAAAAAATGCATATGATAAATTGATATTTTTAGGCATGCTATCCTGTCACTATTAGTTTCACAAACTCAAGCCATAAAGAAAAAAAATCCTGAAGTTGGATAGTGATACCTATATATATCCTGAAAATGATGAAATGGAACAGTATTGCAGTAAGTAAACAAATAGTTCCTCACTTGACCTTCTGTGGCAAAGCAAACAGGGGTAGCACTTCTAATTACACAATCACCAAAGTCAGCAATTAAAGTGCTAGTTTTTTTTTGTGACCAAAAGGTACGTGTTTGGTGGATCATGGAGCACTTTGAAGCTTTGATGAGAAGGCGATCATTTCTCCTTTTTTCCATCCTTGAATATAGTAGTTCTTTCACTATCTTTCTTTCTATTCATTCCAATGTAAGAACATTTTATGATCGTAATGTTACCTGACCTACCATTCTATCAGCATACATGCACTAATGAGACATCGCAATCACATTAAATGCATAGGGCTAATGCCAGATCTTGCTCATAAGAGAACTTCTTTTTACTATTACCCTATTGATGTTCACTCAAACTCACATATTTCTCGAATTCAACCATAAACACAAACTTAAGCATTAGAGTCACAACCTACTTACGGATTATAATCAGAACCTTTTCATGTTACTGTTCTCTCGGCATAGTCTTTGATCCATGTCGTTTCAAGCGCAAGAAATCAACTTGACTTTCCAAATTCAACTCCAACGCTGAATCTGAACCATATTCAGCACCTGTCAAAGTCAGAACTCATCAATAGCCACGGCAACTAAGTAGCTAGTAGTAGTCTAGTCTTTAGAAGCAAACCTTTATCCTCCACTGAATCAGGACTTCCCTGATCAACAGGGCATTAGCATTACTTGTGTGCTTCAAGTAGGAACATTTTTCTACTATAAAGTAAACCAAACATTCAATGAATGTGGCGGGTCACCAAGCTCTCTTTGATGTCTCCAATCTCAATTAGTTCCTTTGGAAACCGACTGGCAAAGGAATTGGTGGTCTCCTTGGTTTGAGACTTTTCAGGTCAATTGAAGTTTATCTACTAAATTAATAGAGCCGACTTGACCTCTGGTTCTTAATTGATCCAGTTGAACCGGCCTATCCAATCTAGTTTTAAAAAACTGATACCCAGTAATCCCTTCAACTAATTGATTAAGGAGTTGACCCGTCAATAAGAATCAACAGAGGCCAAAAAAGGCAAGAGATTGCTCTCATTCGCTCAATATAAAGGAAGGAGTTCCTCTCTGTGCACATCAACCATGGGTAGGTCTCCTTGCTGTGAGAAGGCGCACACCAACAGAGGAGCATGGACTAAGGAGGAGGACCAATTGTTGATTGCCTACATCAAAGCTCATGGTGAAGGCTGCTGGAGGTCTCTTCCTAAAGCCGCAGGTCGTCCGTGCATGACCAGCTATAAATTTTCTTCCTTGTTCTGGTGGTGTTTGATTACTGATTTCTCAGTTTCTACCTAACTGCAGGCCTTCAGAGGTGCGGCAAGAGTTGCCGGCTCCGATGGATCAACTACCTCCGACCTGACCTCAAGCGCGGCAACTTCACTGGGGAAGAAGACGAGCTCATCATCAAGCTCCACCGCATGATTGGCAACAAGTATGCACTATCTTTGGCTCAACAATTTCAAAACCTCAAACTTTTGTAGTCAGTTTATAATTACAGTTAGCTGTATTGTGTTCACAGATGGTCGGTCATCGCCGGGCGATTACCTGGGAGAACCGACAATGAGATCAAGAACTACTGGAACACGCACATCAAGCGCAAGCTCATCGCCCGAGGGATCAATCCCAAGACTCACCTACCGATTGATGGTTGTTCAGATCACTCTGCACTTTCTTCTGACCGGCAAACTGTGTCAGTGGCTGCGGCGCCACAATCAGAGGAAACCTTGCAGCCCTCAGTGGAGAACAGACTTCAGACGATTTGCTTCTGTTACCTTCTTGGTTTCCAAGGGAGCGAGGCATGCAGCTGCCATAAAAGTTATGCCAAAAGCTTCGTTAGCTTCCAGTATCCGCCATTAGAAGAAGGGCAGCAAGCCTAGCCACATGATCGGTTAACTCTGTAGATGGAATAGTGCATAATTGGCTACAAGGCGATAAGGATCGGTTGGCAATCAAGAAAATATGATTCTTTAATTAAATCAATGATAATTTGTAATTGTACCGATCAAGTTGCACGGAGATGTTCTCGGAAGTTTGGTAGCTGTTGGTGTTTAAAACAGTGTTTCGTACCAATCAGAAACCCATTGGCTGCATTATCGGTAGTTAATTGCTAAACCTTATTTAATTTTCAAGCAGTATTAGCTTAGATTAAAGTTGCTATCAGCAAACACAGTGCCTACAAGGATGAAATGTAGAAGTTCTAGTTTATTGTAGCCCTGTTTTGACTTGACTGTAAATTGTAAATTATAAAGACTTCCAGGAGCCTTTTGCTTCTTGCAAGAAAATGATGCGTCCATTAACCTGCATCATATTCCTTGTCACATCCCTTAAGAATCAATTTAATCAAATCTCCTGAGGCCTACTATTTATTAAGAAAATGAATTTTTTATTTCATGTGTGAGAGTTTCAGTTTGTTTGTGTGAGTTTTGTTTATACTTTATACTACTAATAGGATAGACATTAGTCTTGTTGAATACCTTCAAATTTCAACAGAGAGATAGATCTACCTAGTTTTTTTATATCTAAAATAATTGAAACAAATTAAATTAAAAATCTTTGATTTGGATGGAATACCTATCCTTGTTCGAGCATGCAACATGAGGTGTGCTTAATAATTTTCTAACAAGATATGGATTTGTTGCATCCTTTCTATGAGAATGACATGTCCCTACTTGTTAAATAGAACAAAAGTATGTTGTCCCTGTGCTGCTGGAATTTAAAAAAAAAAATTGTACATCATACAAATTGATATGGGTGGAAAATTGGGCCTGGCTGATCGCTCATTATCTTCTCCCATCTACCGGCTTTGTCCTTTACACCTGTTGGTGTCCGCTTTACATCTAATGGTATTCAGTGTTGTGCATTAGAATTTAGAAGGAAAAGAAAAGGAAAAAAGGACTATCTTTTGATGGCTCGATGTGGCTTTATATTTGGAAGATATGTATTCGGGGCAACACTGAAGCAAAGTGTGTTTTAGTTATTAGATATTTAAGAATTGAGTCGGATGAATTTATTTTAATGGATAATTGATTTAAAGAATTAACTCAGTTAATGGATCATCTCCTATGAGGACTTTTGATTTATTTTAATAGTCGATTAAAACTCTACTGAAAAAAAATGGTAAATTAGAGAAAATCTCCTAATCAAGACTTCACCTTTACATATAGTTTCTAGGTCAGAAAAATTTTATTTCCATTCTCTACATGCAAAGTTTTGTTTAGTTCAACTCCCTGCATGCAAACATCATGACCAAATTGTCATTCATTTTTGAGTAATGATACTCATCTCGACTTCGTTTCTCGAAAGCCCATCTCGACTGATGTGGCAGCTTGCGTGGCTTCGTCCAGATCAGCTCGAGTCAAAGAGAAAACAAAAACCTTTTCCTCTACCGCGCATTTCTCTTTTCTTTCTCTCAGCCCTAATTCCTTCTTCCCCGATCCCTCCCTGTCGCCGCGACCTCCTTGCCGCCGCGCGAGCCCTCGCTGCCGCCTCCTCCAGATCTCTCCCCGCGCAAGCCCTCCCTGCTTCCTACTCTTCACGCGAGCCCTCCCTGCCGCCTCGCCTCCTCCAGATCTCTCCGCGCGAGCCCTCCCTGCCGCCTACTCCCTGCCTACTCTTCGCGCGAGCCCTCCCTGCCTACTCTCGCACTCCTTCCCAAATCGCTCGAAGCCCTCCTCCTCCTCCTCTCGCCCTCGTCGCTGGAGCCTGGAAGCCCTCCTCCTCCTCTCGCCCTACTTCCCAAAGTCACTGGAGAGGAAACTGCTTCCCAAAGTCGCTGGAGAGGAAACTGGAAGCCCTCCTCCTCCTCTCGCCCTCCTCCTTCCCTGCCCTAAAAGTCGCCGGAGAGGAAACTTTAATCGCCCTCCTTCCCTGACCTCCCCAGATTCCTATCGAGCTCCCTCCCTCATTGCCGAAGCCTCTTGCCGAAGCCCTCCTCATTCACAGCAACATCTTCGACTAGGAATTCCAGGTATGAGGTGTTTTGTGGATTTTTTTTTTTCCAAATCGATTTTCTTATGTTTGGATCTTAACGTTACTGCTCGGTTTGCCCCAGGGAAGTTTCTCGGTTTGTCCCAATATACCTGCCCAGGGAAGCTTCTCGGTTTGCCTTCAATTTTGGTGATTATGGAAGAAGGAAAAAGTGCTTCAAATGAGGTAAAGGATATCAACGATCATACGCATCAAGATCCATCTCCATCTTGTTTAAATGAAGTCAAGATTCCTTATATTGGCATGACTTTTTCATCTGAAGATGAAATTCGTAATTTCTATAAATCATATGCTCAAAATGTTGGTTTCGGTATTTCCAAATTAGGTGGTAAAAAGGGAGATGATGGAAAGCAGAAATATTTTTGTTTTGGATGTGCCAAAAGTGGTAAAACAGTATCTCAAGCAAAAAATGCTTTGTACCCAAGACCTTCTACCAAGACAAATTGCAAAGCTAAGATTAATGTTGTTGTTCGGAATGATGATAACTTTGTGATAACTAGTGTATCTCTTGAACATAATCATGTCTTGAGCCCGGGAAAGTCACGACATTTTAGATGTAATAAATTATTGGATTCAACTACAAAGAGGAAACTTGAATTAAATGATCAAGCAGGAATAACTTTAAGTAAAAGTTTCCATTCATTGGTAGTTGAGGCTGGAGGCTATGAGAATTTGTCATTTGATGAAAGAAAGTGTAGAAATTATATTTCAGAAGCTAGAAGGTTGAGGTTAGGGGAAGGAGATGCTGAAGCCTTGAGTAATTATTTTTGTCGTATGCAAAGTCGGAACTCAAACTTCTTTTATGTACTTGATTTAGATGAAGAGTCTCGAATAAGAAATGTTTTTTTGGGCAGATGCAAGATGTAGGGCTGCGTATGATTACTTTTTTGATGTCGTGACTTTTGATACAACTTATTTAACTAATAGTTATGATATGTCATTTGCTCCTTTTGTTGGGGTGAATCATCATGGTCAATCCATTTTGCTTGGATGTGGATTATTATCAAGTGAAGATTCAGAAACATTCATATGGTTGTTCAAATCGTGGTTGACATGTATGCTCGGCGTGCTCCGAAGGCTATAATCACAGACTAGTGTCGTGCCATGACAATTGCTATTAAAGAGGTATTTCTGAATTCCCATCATCATTTGTGTCTTTGGCATATAATAAAAAAACTACCAGCAAAATTAGGTGGTCATGCTCAATATAAAATGATAAAAAAAACAATTGAAGAATATTGTTTACAACTCGCTTACTGTTGATGAATGTGATGAGAACTGGATGAAAATGATTGAAGATTTTAATTTGGAGAACAATGACTGGTTGAAATCTTTACATGAACAACGAAATAGATGGATACCTGTGTATGTCAAAGATAAGTTTTGGGCAGGTATGTCCACTTCTCAAAGGAGTGAAAGTATGAATGCATTTTTGATAAATATGTTCATTCTAAAACATCTTTAAAGCAATTTGTTAAGCAGTATGATAATGCTCTGAAGAAGAAGATTGAGAAAGAAAAAAAATTTAGATTTTGGTTCTTTTAATTCTATGATACCAGTAATTACTGATTATCCTATTGAAAGACAGTTTCAAAATTTGTACACTAATAACTTATTTAAGTTGTTCCAAGATGAGCTAAGAGGGTTGATGTTTTGTAATACCTCATTGGTAAGGCAAGAAAGGTCTGATTTTATAT